>OY754989.1:6442156-6589656 GCA_963576475.1 Molanna angustata
ATATATATATATATATATATATATATATATATATATATATATATATATATATATATATATATATATATATATATATATATATATATATATATATATATATATATATATATATATATATATATATATATATATATATATATATATATATATATATATATATATATATATATATATATATATATATATATATATATATATATATCAGTGGCGTGCGAGGGGTCCTTCAGCTAGTTCTGCCCAAAAAAAATACACCCTCTGTTTAGTCAACCTCCATATCCTTTCACCTTATATTTATTTCTTTAAATCCTGTATTGTACTATGAACATAGCACCATTTACAAGTTTTGCGTTAAGGTAGGAGCAAATTATCCAAATTGCATAATGAATATTTTTTATTTCAATTCTATTAATGAATATATTTTTTTTAATATTTTGAATGCAGCCCTTTAAAAACTAAAAGTTTAAACTGTAAATATCATGAATATTGTAAGTTAAAATATAATTCCTCAGAATTATTCAGAGACATCTATGAAGTATATGTCCAACAATTATCTATCACAGCAAATTTACTAACAGAAATTGTTTTCATCCATTATATTTTCATCGATGTCGTGATATATTAATCGCTATATTACTCACACATATTTACGCTAAGTTTCTTTTTCTCATTTTTATGAAATTCCTTACAAATAATATAAATGTTATTTTAAAATATATTCTTTGCTTGCCTTTTTACAACGAAATCGAGTTTTAAAATGTTTCGAATTACGCGGCTCATAATCTCGATTTTTGCATAAATATCAAATGCAAAATACTTATAATATTATAAATACTTTACGAGATTTAATTAGAAAAAATAATTATCGCTGTCCTTTTTATTCCCCGTCATTTCAAAGATAAACAATCTATTCGGTATGATTCGAATCAAAACATTTCAATATATTAGCGCTAAAATCTTGGCGCTACATGACAGTAATATAATCTAACGGTCGTTTTTTGTAAAAATATACCATGTTGAACCAAAAGCAAACTAACCCATCCGAATATTCTTGCACCAATACATACAAACTGTTTAAGAAGCTTCATACAATGCCAGGCATAAATCTTACCTTAAAAAATACACAGATACACTAACACAACCAACAAACTTTGTTCCTTTAGTCGTGTATATCGTATGCTCAAATGTATCGGGCATACTGCAATGAATATCAACGACAAACGTAAAAAGAAATCTATAGTTTGTAGGGAAACAAATCGTGAACGATAGAGGTGTTCTGACATTTTAGCTACTGTTATCAAAGCTGTCAATGTTTCTTCCTTAGAAGCAATGTTGCGTACGTTTTAAATTCAGTGTTGCAAACGACGAAAATAATTGATTAATAAAAATAACAGGCAAATTGAGCCCACAATGGACAGTAAATTATTTAAATTTTAATAAATTCATATCTCCGTTAATATTTGTGCTAGAAAAAAATAACAAACTGTTTTATGATTCGTTATACGTCTTACAACTCTTTGATATATAAAAAAAATATTTATTATTATTTTTTTTTATTTTTTTTTTTGGATTTTGATAATCATGCCAGGCATAGAGGCATGTATGGCTTGCACGCCACTGATATATATATATATATATATATATATATATATATATATATATATATATATATATATATATATATATATATATATATATATAATATATATATATATATATATATATATATACATATATATAATATATATATATATATATATATATATATATATATATATATATATATATAAATATATATATATATATATATAATATATATATATATTATATATATATATATATAATATTATATATATATATATATATATTATATATATATATATATATATATATATTATATATATATATATATATATATATATATATATATATATATATATATATATATATATATATATATATATATATATATATATAATATATATATAATATATATATATATATAAATATATATATATATATATATATATATATATATATATTATATATATATATATATATATATACTATATATTATATATATATACTATATATATATATATATATATATATATATATATATGATGCGTCGATTTCTCGGGTACTCCGCGTCGTAGTTTTATGGTTCCTCCTGGAACCGTGTCCCTGACGTTTCAACTGGACGTTGCCAGTCATCCTCAGAAGGGTAGTGGTGGCTTCTTCAGTAGTCTTCGGCTTGCGTCGATAAGGCGTAGTTACTTTTGGTGACTTTTTGGTAACCTTACGTGTCGCTCGATTCGACCGTAGCGTGCGCGACTCAGTGCTCTCTTCCGTGTTTGTTATATTCTTCGTATTCGACCGTAGCGTGCGCGTCTCGGTGCTGTCTTCCGTGTTTGTCATATTCTTCGTACTCGACCGTAGCGTGCGCGTCTCGATTTTATTTCGTATAATGTCCGGTGTATGTGTCGACCGTAGTGTGTGTATCTGTGTGTCTGCCTCAGTAATGTTATTTGTGATACTGCATATATCGTCTTGTGTAATGTTGGGCGTATTGTTTGTCGTTGGTCTGTCCGTCTTGTATATTATTGTTTTCCATGCCGATGGAAGTCTGCGTGAGTCGTCTCTTGTATTGATACAGTGAGGTCTTTTTTCTATTTCAATTGCTTCTCTATAGATGCGTGGTAACTCATTGTTCAGTCGTACTAATGTTTTGGCATTGTCGAAGTCGATTTTATGTCCTTCAGTCATCGTATGTATTGCTAGAGTCGATTGTATTTTATTTCGTGCAACGTCTACTTTGTGTTCGGCTAATCTCGCCTCTATGCGGCGGTTAGTTCTGCCGATGTAAACGCCGTTGCACGCGCCACACGGTACTTCGTATATACCTTGATTTTCATGTGGGTACGGTAGTTTTTACACTCCGCAAATCTTCTTTTATCTTCTTATGCGTACCGAAAATTGTATTAATTTGTTTTTTGCGTAAATTTCTCGCGATGGCATCCGTTGTGCCTCGTATGTATGGTAGGAACGCCGTCGCTCGATATTTTTCTTCTTCTTTTTTACAATTTTTGGTCTTCTTTTTTACAATCTTTGGTCAATTTTTGGTCTTCTTTTTTGGTCGGGATACGAACATCATCCCGGTATCGTGCCGCTTAAGACATCACAATTCATCAAGGACGGTTTCGAAAATATTGCACAAGGCGGGCATTGCATTAGTTCGAGAGGAAATCAGCGTAGCACGCCGAAACCTGGACATTATCGGATCACAACTAATGGACGTACACATCAACCTATCCAACAAGATACACCCTATCTTGTGGACGGTAATAGACGACCTGTCATACACGCGTGCAGAAACCAACACGAAACTAAACACCGAACGTCAAATGAATAAGTTCGAGCGCATACAGCAAACATCTACACGGAAACCAGTAGCAACACTCGATCACCAGAAAGTTGTCTGCAACCTGTCCAGCACACCTTTGGATGAAGCCAGTGTAACCGTGCTCGCCAAAGGGATGAATTTTGCTATCTCACCACCGTCCATACCAAACGAAGACATAATAATGGCAGTTGAGTCTGCTATCGCCCGTCTACCGGACGCAGAGCTCATTCGTCAGGAAACGTGCGAAGTGTTGCGTAGAGCCAAAGTACCTCCGAAGAACATATCGCACGCGGAGAAGAACGCGCTACGTGCCCTGCGGGAAAATAAAAATATTGTCGTACTAGCCGCAGACAAAGGTAACGCCACTGTCGTCATGGACACCAATGAGTACAAAGCGAAGATGGACGCCATATTAGATGACCCCACATACAAAATCAGTACAACGGATCCCACAACATATCTGGAAAAGACGACCAAAGCAAAAATATTAGCAGCCGAAATCCCAGTGGAAGCACAAAAGAAATTGATACCAAGAGAAAAATCATCTCGCTGCCCGAAAATATACGGCCTTCCGAAAATACACAAGGAAGGAGTCCCCTTGCGACCAATAGTGAGTGCCGTCGGATGCCCCACACAGGCACTAGCGAGATACTTAGCGTGTATTCTACAACCCAACGTAGAAGAATGTGACTCGTATGTACGAAATGCTGAACACCTAACGGAGCTGATCGCTGACGTCCGTGTCAACGAGGGAGACATGCTAGTTAGCTTCGATATCGTCTCTCTATTCACAAAAGTACCGATAGACGACGCCACGAAGATTATAAAAGAAAGCATTGAACCATCTCCGCATACATTGGACCTCATCGATCACTGCATGAAAAATACCTATTTCCGATACGAAGATCGCATTTATAAACAAATCAAAGGCGCGCCAATGGGATCACCTTTATCACCTGTACTAGCCAACATTTTCATGATTGATTTTGAGAAAAACGCCCTAGCATCGGCACCGCTGCGACCACGCTTATGGCTAAGGTACGTTGACGATACTTTCGTCATATGGCAACACGGCAAAGACGAGCTGAACAAATTCTTAAGCTACCTCAACTCGATACACCCCGATATCCAGTTCACAATGGAAGTAGAGAAGGACAATCAACTGCCGTTCCTCGACGTACTGGTCCAGAGAAAAGAAGATGGCCGACTAGGACACACAGTGTACCGGAAATCGACACACACAGACCGTTACTTAAATGCCAGATCACACCATCACCCAGCTCAAATAGCATCAGTACCAAAAACACTAGCCACGCGTGCACGAAAAATAGCAGACAAAGACCACATTAACCAAGAAATTCGCCACCTTCGAGACACATTGACAGCAAACGGATACTCAAAATATACCATCCGCAAAGCATTCCAAGACAAGACCGAAAATTGTAAAAAAGAAGAAGAAAAATATCGAGCGACGGCGTTCCTACCATACATACGAGGCACAACGGACGCCATCGCGAGAAATTTACGCAAAAAACAAATTAATACAATTTTCGGTACGCATAAGAAGATAAAAGAAGATTTGCGGAGTGTAAAAACTACCGTACCACATGAAAATCAAGGTATATACGAAGTACCGTGTGGCGCGTGCAACGGCGTTTACATCGGCAGAACTAACCGCCGCATAGAGGCGAGATTAGCCGAACACAAAGTAGACGTTGCACGAAATAAAATACAATCGACTCTAGCAATACATACGATGACTGAAGGACATAAAATCGACTTCGACAATGCCAAAACATTAGTACGACTGAACAATGAGTTACCACGCATCTATAGAGAAGCAATTGAAATAGAAAAAAGACCTCACTGTATCAATACAAGAGACGACTCACGCAGACTTCCATCGGCATGGAAAACAATAATATACAAGACGGACAGACCAATGACAAACAATACGCCCAACATTACACAAGACGATATATGCAGTATCACAAATAACAACACTGAGGCGGACACACAGATACACACACTACGGTCGACACATACACCGGACATTATACGAAATAAAATCGAGACGCGCACGCTACGGTCGAGTACGAAGAATATGACAAACACGGAAGACAGCACCGAGACGCGCACGCTACGGTCGAATACGAAGAATATAACAAACACGGAAGAGAGCACTGAGTCGCGCACGCTACGGTCGAATCGAGCGACACGTAAGGTTACCAAAAAGTCACCAAAAGTAACTACGCCTTATCGACGCAGCCGAAGACTACTGAAGAAGCCACCACTACCCTTCTGAGGATGACTGGCAACGTCCAGTCGAAACGTCAGGGACACGGTTCCAGGAGGAACCATAAAACTACGACGCGGAGTACCCGAGAAATCGACGCATCATATATATATATATATATATATATATATATATATATATATATATATATATATATATATATATATATATATATATATATATATATATATATATATATATATATATATATATATATATATATATATATATATATATATATATATATATATATATATATATATATATATATATATATATATATATATATATATATATATATATATATATATATATATATATATATATATATATATATATATATATATATATATATATATATATATATATATATATATATATATATATATATATATATATATATATATATATATATATATATATATATATATATATATATATATATATATATATATATATATATATATATATATATATATATATATATATATATATATATATATATATATATATATATATATATATATATATATATTAAAAACTAAAAAAATATATGAGTACAAAAAAATATATGACAACAGCAACAAGGATAATGACGGAGATGGGGGAGGAACTGTAGGAATAGAAATAGAAAAGGGGAGGAATGTGAGAGGTAGAGCAACTGATGGTGTGTCACAACACTTTTCGTCATTATAATATCATTAAACAAATAAGCCCAAAACATGAAGTACAAGATTCTTTCCCCTTGTCGAAAGTGGGTAGACCTTGATATGTGTCTCTCTCACTCATAATATCATGTCGGACGGAATATTCGAGTTATTCTGGTGTCACTCACGAAGGCCTCTGAATCATTTGCATCTTTGAAAGTGGAGCAACGATCTCGTGAACTGCAATCGACTTCACATACATCCATACGCTGTCATTGATAAAACATCGGATGTGGTCAAAACAATTACTACAAACAATCACGCCGTGTCTTTGACGGACTACGCGGAAAGTTGATTAGATTAAGATTGGTTACAATTTGGGTTAATTTCTTTACAATTATTACTCCTTACTACCCCAAGGGAATTTAGTCCTCACTACCCCAAGGGGTTATGAATATGCAATTTTAAGGTATTTTTTTAGGCTACGACTATTCACACGACTCATCCATAGACGAAAACCAAAATTAACCACAGAAAACGCAGATAAATCAAGTTATAAAAATATTTTCCTTTGTTTATACTTTGTTATAATTGTAGATCTCGATGAAAAAATAATTTTTAAAATTAAGTAAATGTAATAAGATGCCAATATTATTTATTTTTTTCTTCAAGTTGGTTTCCATGATGCATTTTTATGACCATTGAAAAAATGACAAAGGTAAATATTTTTGTATTTTGATTTATCTGCGCTTTCTATGGTTATAAATGACCTAAAAACATAGACGACGTCAGAAAATTTGTCGTGTAAATAGACACTTTTTGGCGGGAAAACGCTTTTCCCGCCAATTCCGGTCGTAAAAATATTGGCACCGATTTTTTTATATCAGATTATCAACTAGTATCATGGTGAGATTGTATTCTGAAAGTTTCATCACAATGTATCTGTGTTTGCGTTAAATTGCATTAAAACTGTTAAATAAATAAAATAAGATTCACCTGACCTCTATCGTAAAGTTCGGCAACTTAAATCATCACAAGTGCACGATCGGCAAGACGAAATGATGTTTATTGTTAAAATATTCTTGCATTTCCGCCTTTGAATGGATTAACGTTTTATTATTAATTAACGTTTTGCAGTGTGTACATCTTTTGTGAATGTGACCTATGAACCTGGTGGCTGTTAGTCGAAGGGCAACGTACACTGTTTGACATTTACGCGATCCAAGGTTTTGAAATATTTGTATTTTTAAACCTTTAATTTCTGCCGTCATGTTAAATGAATTTCATTTTTATCACGGTACGTTAACCATGATAATTTATATTTATCGAAGAATATATTTTTGGTTTGAATAATATTACATTGTGACTTAAAATATAACATCATGTAAAGCATCAAATCATTATTCGAACTTAGAATATGACATTTTATCAGATACAAAAAATATTTTTGTATTCGGAATATGACATAGGGCCGATATTACAGTCGGCCCTCAACTCATTGAGTTTGTTAAACTCAAGATTAATGTAAAGGGGAGATTGAATCCATTTCCGTATTACAGTGCAATATGACATGTCAGTTACTAAATCTTCAATTATAGACATATTTCACTTTTTCTGTGGTTATTATCTGTCAAATTTTAAATAACCTCAAATAATACGAACTACAAAACGGGACGCTACGACTTGAAATACTATTGTTTTGTTATCCAACATGGTAAATTTAAGTACTTAATCCGCTAGAAACGTTGAGTTAAATATTTGTCATTTTACTGACGTATTTGAGGGCCTAAACGGACACTGTAATACGCTATATTTTTGTAAAACTTGAGTTTAGCTCTTAAACTGAGACTGTAATACCGGCCCATAGTGTCAATCACTAAAACATTTTTAGAACTCAGAATATGACATAGTGTCAAGCTCCAATTCATTATTCGGATTTAGAATATAATATCGTATTAGGCACCACATATTTTTTCAATTTGGAGTATGACATCGTGCCAAGCACCAAATCATTTTTTTAACTGGGAGTATGACATAGCGTCAAGCACGAAAATATATTTTTAGAACTTGAAATATCTCATCGTGTCAAGCTTCAATTAATTTTTCGAATTTGTTATATTGGCATCGTTTTAAACACCAAAACATTATTTGAATTTGAAATATGACATTATGTCCATTTCTGATTCGTTTCAGAGTACGAAGACGTCTAAAATATCGGGCAACCGTGGATAAAATGATTTTATCCGCGCGGTGTGAAGTAATGAGTCCCGTATAAATGCAGTCAACTTTTGACATTTCTCATATACTAAAATTCCGTATAAAATTTTTAGTGGAATCTGAATAGGGCCTATTGTGTCAAGTTCCTAATTATTATTCGAATTTGGAATAGGACATAGTGTTAAGCACCGAACATGTTTGTGTTCATATAAAACATTTTGTATGCTTGTAATATGACATAATGTCAAGCACCAAATCACTCGTTCGGATTTGGAATATGATATCGTATCAAACACCAAATCACATCTTTTTAACTTGGAGTATGACATCGTGTCAAACACCAAATCATTTTTTAACTTGGAGTATGACATCGTGTCAAGCACCAAATCATTTTTTAACTTGGAGTATGACATCGTGTCAAGCATCAAATCATTTTTTAACTTGGAGTATGACATCGTGTCAAGCACCAAATCATCTTTTTAACTTGGAGTATGACATCGTGTCAAGCACCAAATCATTTTTTATTTTGGAGTATGACATCATTTTTCGAACATGAAATATGAAATCATTTGATGGCAGACAGTAAAGTAGTCTCAGACATACTTTACTGTCTGCCATCAATTGATCAACTTTTGATTGTTGCTAATAAAATCGACTTTATCCTATTGTTTATTTTAACGGCGTATCAGACCGCCATCTTGTAGGTATATAAGTAAGATTAAAGTGAAGATCGAATTCAATTACTATTCATCGATTTTACTTTCTCTCAAGTTATTCACTCAATATACTCTCATTTAAACACGCTTAACAATTTTAATTATTTCTGCAGAAGCAACAACTGTATACCAAATGATACTGTTTTCCTTTACGTTTGACAGATTAGCTGCAACACAGATGGAATTATAAATAGATCTCAACATGTGTGTATATGTAGCTTTAATATTCCGCCATTGGCCATGGATGTAAAATTGTGACAGAATAAGCAATCGTTTTTATAAAATTGTTACACAAAATTTCAGTAAAATTGAGATACTTACTAAGCATTGTAAATAATTCAAAGTTGACCAGTTTATTCCCTTTTATATAGTGTACCTTAACAAAATTTTCGCAAAATCAGACAATGAAAAGTGGTTTGAAGTTTGTTTGAATTCAAGCGTTGTAAAATGTTCACGTGTTAGCTATAACCCATTCGTTTTAATATATGGCCAACAAGTGTGAATAATGTATATATAATTTCTGCACGCATGGACTATGGGAAATGGATTTAAATGACTGATTATCAAGGTTGTAAAGAATTTAGTATTGGCCACAACCCCCTTTATACTCTCCACACTATGGAATAGTGGAGAGTCATGATTTCACAATTTTTAAGCGTATTTTTTTACATAATTTTTTTAACGGGTATCATGTAGAGAGTGCACACTATGAGTTTCGTCGTGATGTGTTTGTATGTATGAATGTATGTATGGCGTACAGCGCGGCGTATGGATTATCCTTTTTGTGTCCTCTCTACAGCCCAAACTATATGTCCGATCGACTTCATATTTACATCATATGTGTAAAGTGCATAGCCCTAGGCAATCGGTCCGTCGCCATAAACTGACATTTTTTTACTCACGCAATTTATTTGACTCAAACGAAAAAGACCAATTCAATTGTCAATTGTACATACGATAAATTGTCCTCACGGTCAATTGTCCGTACGGTAAATTGTCCCGACGGTAAATTGTCCATACGGTAAATTGTCCCCACGGTAAATTGTCCATACGGTAAAAAGGGCGTACGGTCAATTGTCCACGATAAATTGTCCGGGAATCCTATAATCTGTTTAACACGTGTTATTTTTTTGTATACGCGAATTGTATGAAATATAATTATTACTACATATCATTACTACATACCATCTCTCGTGGGTTAGGCAGAGATAATCGAACGCCACAAATCTTTTTTTATTTACGATTATAAGTTTCGAATTTGTGTGTAGAAAAGTGTAAATTAGAAAATGATGTGTACAGGAATTGAGGTGCATAAATTATTAAGATGGGGTGAGTGGAATCTAGTTATCCATGAATGGGGTTACCTCAATGCTGATCCAAGGTTGCGGGAGGCCTCGGGCATGGCCCAGGTCTATATAAAACAACAGCTACAAGAACATGTAGGCATATATTATAATATTGTACAATGTCAACCACAATGTGTTTTTTATTTAATGATCATTTTATAAACCTTCGCTGCACGATACCGTAAACTTACTTTACGGAATGTTTTAGATTGAAAACATTTCAGTTTTTTTTTATTGTTTATTTTACAGCGATGGCCGATTTACTAATATTATTAACTAGCTGACCCAGCGGTAAGGTCGTCGCCTCACATTCGTGAGGTCGACGGTTCGAATCCAGGCGGGGCACGCACCTCTGGATTTTTAAAAAATCTATGTGCGGATTTATATCACTAGCTATGTGTAGCCATGATCCAATTTGTCTGGTTTCCCTTTCTAAGGGTTACGAAGGTCAGATGGCAGTCGCTTCAATGTAATAACCAGACTCGCCAATTCCAGGATCATGGTCAAAGCGTACCCCGATAGAAACGGGACAAAAAGCGCTAAGGGAAAGAGAATGATTAACTAGCTGACCCGGCGAACTTCGTACCACCTCAGTCAATGGATATTATTAACTTTTAGCTAAATAAACCTTATTTAGGATTTTTACAACGTAATAAAATGAATACAAAAATTATTATGTTCAATAGTTTATTAGGATATAATAGTAATATGAAAATGCAAAAATCGCTAATAATGAATACATTTTTCTGTATCTGACAGCTCAAGAACCAACCGGATGTCAATTTTTTTTTAATCAACATGTTTTGTTTTTCAATTTTTCTTCGTAGAATAAATTACATTTTCAAATTATTTAAATAATAATGCTAATTAAATCAATAATTATTTATGGTAATGAGAGAGCGGATGCATTGGCCAAAGAGGCCGCCCTCCAGGGTAATCTTCCGAACAATTTCGTTGTTCCTGAGTGTGATCTGCTGAGTGTTTTAGAACGTGACAGGGTGAAAGACTGGTGTTCGCATTGGCAAAATAGCCCCAAAGGTTACCATTATAAAAAAGTGCAGAGTTCCATCCCCTCGCGTCCTTGGTTCCACCGAAAGAGGTTATCTAGGCATCACATTGTTTTTATTTCTAGACTGCGCTTTGGTCATATGCAATTGGATAGCCATCTGTTCCGTCTCGGATTGGTGGAGTCCCCGTTCTGCGAATGTGGATGGGATGAGGAAACTCCGGATCACGTTCTGTTTGGTTGTCCAATCAGGGATGCGCTAGACATTTATTTTAGGTTTGAGAATGTCCAAGACCCTGTTTCCACAGTTTACCTTCTTGGGCTGAACTCTCCTCAAGTTCATGGTTTAATACTTAAATCGATTATAAAAAATCTGACTATTATTTAATTCTTTTTGGTTATTGACTTAATCTTTGTTAACAAATGTTTCTGATTAATAACGGCTGCAACATCCTTTTATGGGTGAAAAGCCTTAAGAGAAAAAAAAAATCAATAATATTAGGTACCTACCTCGAGTTTCTATTCTAAATTTTTCAAAGATTTGTTAAGTAGGTATCCTACCTACCCTCAAGTTTTACATTCGATTTTTAATTCATATTTTTGATTCCTTTATTTACATTTCATAAGTTATATTGTTTGCATAATAGGTACCAGGCGTATAGTTTATTTACGTGTTTTTTTTATATATTGTGTTTTTTTTTGTTAATTATTCCGATATTTTTATAGTTATTATGTCATCCGGTCATTACAATTGGTCCAGCCGTTCTAGAGTTATAAAAAGTCTAACTAACCCGACTTTGTTTTATTAAAATAGATAATGATTGAGTTCTACAAATAATAGCACTTAATTATTATTACTACCATTATACACTTCCTCAAAATGATTAGCAAAGCAATACGTAAATTGTAAATTTTATTTAATATTTCAAACACATCGATCAAGCTTTCAATTGTGATAAGTAGGTAACCCATCCAGATACTTTACATAGCTCTGAAGACGTCTCTATACTACCTACCAACCCTACTGATTCCCGATTATTAACGTTTAAAAAGTCTTTAACGATTCTGCATGTATTCTTTATAACCGATTTTTGAATTATTATAATTTTTTTCGATACAAATAAAAACGAGTGGGTTGTAGCCAACACTATACTCTACACACCATAGTAATTGTTCATTTTTTCTTCTTGTAAGGTTGACAATCTCTAATAATAATAATAATAATATTTTTTTTTTTTAATTTTTTTTTTAATAATAAAATGAATATGTCCTTGTTAAACAAGTACATATACATCTTATTACGTTCCCTAAAATAAGCAAATAAATGCTTGTGCTTAGGTGAACGAAATCGGTCGAGGCAGGATTCGAACTCGCGACTACTGGATTACTAGCCCAGCGCGTTAACCGCTCTGCCACCGACCCATCTGATGAAGATTTATGATGGAAGATTGGAAAAAGATATTGAAAGGAGAGTAACGGCAGGTAATAGAGCTAGTGAATGGTGCATTAAGACCGGTAATGGCTGACCCAATTATTTCGAGGCAAGCAAAGCTCGCGGTACACAATGGTATCGTCGCACCGACTCTTATGTATGCTAGTGAGACATGGACATGGCAGAAGACGCATGAAAGTAGAATTAACGCGGTTGAAATGAGGTCACTAAGACGAATGTGTGGTAAAACGATGTATGATAGAATAAGAAATGAGGATATTAGACGAGAATGTATGATTGAAAGAAATATCGTAAGATGAAAATAAATGCCCTAAGGTGGTTCGGCCACATAGATAGAATGAGTGATGACCGTCTGACAAAAAAAGTATACAAGGCTGATAAAAGAGGAACGAAAAGTAGAGGTCGGCCAAGAAAAAATTGGCACGATCACATAAATGGGATTTTGAAAGATGGTGATGTAAGAAGTAAGAATAACAGAAGAGCGTGTATGAGACGATGTATGGACGTTAATGAAGCGAGGAATGTGTGTCAAGAGAGAGGAGTCTGGCGTTCGGTTCTCTCTGCCTACCCCAAATAGGGAAATGGCGTGATGGTATGGTATGGTATGGTATAATAAAAATTTATAAAGCGCCGTTTAGTGATACAAGATCACTCCAAGGGCGCTGTAGCTTATTTGTTGAGTCTACGAAACAAGGCAGTCTTAAGAAGTTTACCGAAGGTGTCAATGCTCTGAGCTCCACGTATGTTAAGAGACAATTTATTACATTTTAAAGGCCCGTTCACACGCATGCATCACTAAATGCATTTTTATGAAGTACATTTCAATTAGATTCTTAAACAAATATAAGATTCCCAAATACACACAAAAACATTGTCACGGAAATCATTGTATGCATGTTCTACATGATACCTGTTGAGAAATTTTAAGTAAAATTGCATTACAAGCAAGATGACCATGTATGAAACAGTGTATCAATGTTGATGAGGCGATGTATGTGTCAAGATAGAAGAATGCGGTGTTCGGTTCTCACTGCCTACCCCTTGAGGAAGATAGAAGTGGAGAGTAAAAAATACACTTGTCTATAGAGACACATACAATATCAATATGAAGTTGATCACTCAATTTTCCCTTACAGAAGCTATTTTACTTCTGTTATATACATTTTTCATACAAATATGAAATTTATTTCACATTGATATGGCAAACCATAGATAAAAAAACAACTAAAAAAACATAAACCATAGATAAAAAAAACAACTAAAAAACCATAAACCATAGATAAAAAAAACAACTAAAAAACCATAAACCATAATAAAAAACATAAACCATAATATTAACCCTTAGATTATATATGATACAGGATACAGATACCTAGTCAGCGCAATGAATGTATGCCAACTAAAACTACGAGGAAACAGAAGAATTTCTAGTATACGTACACCTACCGATACGCACACCTACATAATACGTAGACCAACCGATCTACCGCCTCACACATACATGTAAAAAAAAACGTGGCATACATTTGAATTCGAAATTTGTACTACACGCGGCTTCTGTACATTATAATTCTATGTATAAACCATAGAGTTCCCTTATCAATGTAATTTTTATGAAGTTCTATACTAAATTTTTACTAAATTCAAAGTTCCAACAATTACAAAAATATATGCAAAAAATCTGCTAATATACAAGCTAAAAAGAGAAGATCAATATACTAGCTCACAACAATATAAACACACTAGATTAAGTACAACAAATACCTTAAATATACCATATATTAAAACAACTTTTGGACAACGTAGTGTACGATATTTTTCAACAAAACTTTTCAATAGTTTACCAACAAATATTAAAAACATCAGTAATGCAAAAGAATTTAAAAAACTATCACTAAGATGGGTTTATGAAATAGATGAAAAAATCCTTAAGGATATAATTCTTCCAAATAAAATGTAAATGCACTATTACAAACAACAGAATAGACAATTGAAAAAAAGTGAAACAAATAATTTATTTCCACAATTTTTGGTTGTGTGTGCATGACTCAATATGAAATATTGTATTTAGAAGGAAAGATGCATACGTTTGAATGCGTAGCGTATGTATGTACATGTACTTATATAATATGTAAATGTATCTATAAATAAACAACGTAATAGACAATAACATAAAACTAGCTCACCTTAGCACAGGCTATGCCTAGTGAGGGGACTAGTAACAAAGATACAAACAAAAAGATATGGCTTAAACTATGTAAGCACCAGTGAAGTGGTAAATTGATATTTATTGAAATGAGATAACTTATATCTACATTGTATGTTAACTATGTATGAATAATCTTATATTATCTTAAGATATTTTGTATCTCATATATACTGTATATTTTTGGATAGAAATAAATAAAAAATAAATAAAATAAATTCTATTCTAAGGGAACTTAATAAAGGCATAATCGGTGAATGTTGCGCAAGCGTATAAAGTGATCACGTAAACCAGCCGATGACAGGTCGTAAGCCCTGTATGTGCCTGAGTTCCTGGTTCTTCTATAATATCCTAACTTCGTCTCTATTGAGATGTTATTGTCAATAAAAATATCATTTGACTCCCAACAGGGAAAAAAAATTGCGTATATGCAATTTAAAAATATTTTCGATTTACATCTAATATAGTTCAGAAATAAGATTCACAACCCATTTTTAATGTAGTGCCTTTTTAAGTGAGGCGACCTGCCCCACAATGTGGGTTATGCCGTGATGGTATGAATGAATAAATCTTGTTCTTCCTTTCTTTTTAGGCCTATTGGCCTGTTTATGTCCTGCGTCAGCTTCCCTCCTGTGACTGTCAGCTGTCCTTCCATCCCTTGGTAGGTCTGCTTTCTTGGGGAATGAGGCGGAACATATTGAAAGAATGAACGATGAACGACTGACCAAAAAAATATACATGGGTGTTAGAGATGGAAATCCCCAGAAAGGGATGGCATGACCATGTGAATGGTATTTTGAAATAAGGAAACATAAGAAACTTGAACAATCATCGAGCATGTATGAGACGATGCATGGATGAAAAGGAAGCCAGGAATGTGTGCAAAAATAGAAAAGTATGGCGCTCGGTTCTCTCTTCTTACCCCGTAAGGGACATGGCGTGATGTATGTATGTATGTATGTATGTATGTATGTATGTGTTATTCCTGGGAACTTTGACGGTCCTTGAGTCTGTCATTTTTGACACGCTCGTTCCAGAACATTTTTTTCTGTCGACCCCATCTTTCGATATCCTCAACTTCATACAGCCTTTGAATCTCTGTGTTTCGTACTTTTATCACGTAGGGTTTTGCCATTGATGCTTCTGAATAAATATAAATAAATAAACATACATATTTCATTTTTAAAACGTAAAAATGTAAAATAACTTTCACTCTATCTTGTCTTGAAAATCTCCACACATAAAATTAAGTTTAAAGTCAAGGATTTTTCGTAAAATGTGAAGACATATATTTGCTTTATATGATTTTTTATTTATATAATATATTTAACGACACCATAAAATTGGATTATATTTTTTATAACATTTAAGGATTTTATATTAGTCACCTTTGAGTTTATAGTAAAATGTGGTTTTGAAGCCGTATTTTATTTGCTTTTAAAGTTTAAAAACGATTTTTAATGCAACCGTAACTTTTTATGTGATTTTTGTTCACGAGGAAAACAATTTATTTTATATTACTTCTCGGGCAACTAACAGGTACTATGTCAAATATTAATTTAACACGCACCCAATAACAAGTTGCCACATTCTGGAGAATAACGATATTAATCGTCTCACAGATCCAGACCGAAAACACAATAAAAAACTGTGTCTCCACCGGGAATCGAACCCGGGACCTTTGTATCAGCAGTCAGGTACCCAATCAACTGAGCCACGAAGGCCGACAATTATTTAAAAAGTCCAATAATTTGTTGTATTTCAACTCATTCATTCATAGGTACTATCACGGCATTTCCCACAATGTGTAACTAGCGACAGGTGTACGAGTGTACATTTTTTGCATCTTGTAATTTTCTGTATAATGTATTTATTTACTACCTTAATCATCCTTGTTAAACAAGTACATATGCATCTTCCTACGTTTCCTAAAATAAGCAAAAATGCTTATGCTGTTGGTGAACTAAATCGGTCGAGGCAGGATTCGAACTCGCGACTACTGGATTACTAGCCCAGCGCGCTGCCCGCTCTGCCATCGACCTATCTAAATCATCACCAACACTTCCCGCTTTCAAAAGAAATCTGAGGAATCATTTCCTTACATATAACACTTCAATTTGTCTCCTTATCATATCCTTGTTCCTTCCTCTCCTCTCCCCTCCATACTATTTTTCAAAATTTACTCGAGAAGTAATAAAATAAAAAAAATATATATATATTTAATTTACCAATCCAGAGGGCAGAAGAAGTAGAGTCAGGCCCAAGCTAAGATGGCTGGACGATACAGAAGACGACATAAGAGCGATCGGAATGACAAACTGGAGGAGAGCGGTGGAGGACAGGGACGGCTGGAAAAGGATTCTGGAGGAGGCCAGGGCCCACACAGGGCTGTAGAGCCAATGATGATGATATAATAATTTTGTACAAAACGCTTCCTGCAAAATACCCCTGCAGGAAACCTCTGGGAAGACCAAGGCAGTGATTGAGGGATATGACGCAACTCGCTCACGCGAGTCGCAATCTACTTAAATACCTAACCAATCTTTTGCTAATTATAGGTTGGTTAGGTTTGAATACTGATATTATTGCGACTCGCGTTAGCGAGTTGCATTGTATATTGTGTTACAATACAATTCCAACTCACATACCTAACCTGACCTAACGAAAAGTTAAAGGAGATACTTTGAGTTTTAATTATATATATTTTTATCGGCCTTCGTGGTTCAGTTAGTTAGGTATCTAACTGCTGATCCAAAGGTTCCGAGTTCGATCCCCGATGGAGACACAGTTTTTAATTGTGTTTTCAGTCTGAATCTGTGAAACGATTAATATTGTAAATCTCCAGAATGTGGCAACTTGTTATTGGGTGAGTGTTAAATTAATATTTGACATAGTACATGTTAGTTGCCGGAGAAGCAATATGAAATAAATAAATAAATATATCGTCTTGTATAATATCGTTAAAAATAACAGTATAATAAAATAATAGTGTGAATATAATTTCAACTAGTTTTTTTTCATTTTGGTGGTTCAATTATTTTTTCATTCTAGCCTAAAATGGCAATAAGCCCGTCATTGCACAATATATATTTATATTGTGCAATGAAAGATAAAAAAAAATTATTTAATAAATTCATTCTTATTGATATTGTTACGCGGTATCTCCATTTGATTTAACTGAACTAGTTGCATGTAACACCTGAGATCCAACTGTCGATAGCGTTAGTATGTATAGTTGAAGAATAAGTACCAAACTATAAACCCATAAATCCAAATTATTGAATATTTTAGGATATTTTGTTTTCTATACATACAACACATGTAGGTATGTATGTCAAGATAGGACAGTATGGATGTCAGTCCTTTTTTCTACCCAGAATATGAAAACAGCATGATGGTATGTATGTATGTTTGGAGATTTAAGTATCAAACTTTTAAGTCTTCTTACATATTCGAATATTTTTATTATTGCATATGCGCAAACATTGGATTTTTTTCCCTGTCGGGAGTCAAAGATATTTTTAACAGATTTTTAAGCATAAAGTGATCACGTAAACCAGCCGATGACAGGTCGTAAGCCCTGTAGGTGCCTTGATTTCCCGGTTCTCCTACAATAAATATTCCAACTTCGTCTCTATTGAGATAATTAAAAATCTGTTAAAAAACTTCTTACATATTATTGTGTATAGGCGACTGCCATACAAATTGTATGAAGCAATGTCGTCACTAAATTCAATTTTTATAAAAAAAAAATTGAGATGTACCTATTATTATAATGTTAATATTTTTTATAGAAAATTAAATTATCTAGTTTACATGTTCCGGCATTTTTCGATATTTTTAAAATAAATGGAAATAAAGGAAGTTAAAGACAAAAATTTGTCATACCAATTTTTTGCTTCTTAATAAAAACAGTTCGAGAAACCCTGGAACTGTTTTTCAAAATCCGTTTCGAGATACTATATTTGACTATATTTGTACAAAATTTGAGCGTTCTGGATATTATAGTTTTTGAGATATGTGGACAAATGCTATAAAAATTATAACCTACCCAGAATATGAAAAAAACATGATGGCATGTATGTATGTTTGTAGATTAAGTAGGTATCAAACTGTTGAGTTAGATATTGTATAGTGTATAGTGTATACTGCACACACAGACACACACCAAGTCACACTAAATGTTCTACTCCGAATTATGAGTAAATCCATATATATAGAACATAACATGCTGCGAAACCTCTAAGTTGGTGTTTTTTGACTTTAAAGTTGGAAAAACCGTGAAGAACATAGACCCTGCATACAAATCTCGCGTATCTTGGCTTGATACTTTGTCGAAATGTTAAGAGAATAAATGTCTCTTGAACAAATCGACAGTTGGATTATACTTTTATTTTAGCATCCCTTGATATAATATCAGCGCCCGCTGCATATGCACTTTCTAATTATTTGAATGGTGGCGGTCCTGTTGTTGACTCATTTCATTGTCTTTATTTAGTGACCTAATTTAAAATGCAAATATACCTATTATCGAATGACGAATCTAAATTTGTTAATGTGTTTTGTAAATACATATATATTATAGATTATGATAAATCACTAAACTAATATATATTATATTAATTTATAGATTTATCTTACAAACATTCATACATACATCGATATACGTAAATCGGAATAAATCTATGAATGTCTGCAAATGTTTTATATGTACCTACTTATTAAGGAGGGAATAAATCTATGAATGTCTGCAAATAATTTATATGTACTTATTTAAGAGGGTGACTGCTGCCAACGTACTTATTTTTTCAATTTGAATTTGCATCATTACTACAAAACTAATCATTTTGAAAAATATAACTTAACTTTTTAATTATGTTCTGTATATATTCTTGTAGGAAAATAATAAGCATACCCCGATTATTGACATCTAAAATTTCTAAAAAACTATAAGGTATAGAGCATTATATTTTTTATAAATTAAAGATGATCAAAATATCTGGAAAATTACGATGTAACGTTGCATTAATGCATCAGGTTAAGTTAATAAACCAAAAAACTTTTATTTCGCAATGGCGCTGAATGGAAAATAAATGTTTTTTAGGTTTATTTTCTAAACCTGAAGCATTAATGCAACGTCACAAAATATATTTCTAGATATTTTGTAAAAAAAATATGTTGAACTACGCCTTATATTTTATTAAAAATGTAAGATAAACGTTGAAATTCGGGGTATGCCATTATTTTTCTACAAGAATTTATACAGAACATCAAAAAGTAAAGATATATTTTTCTTTATTAATACCCAAACTATCTAAATTATTTTTTTCAAAACGATTTGATAAGAAATAATGATGGTATATCAAATTGAAAAATAGGTACGTTGGCAGCAGTCCCCCCTATAACAAGGACATATTCATTATTATCCAACTGTTGATTCGTTCATGAGAATTCAATTCTCTGAATGAATCGACAGTATTAAGCCAAGATGCGTGTACGAAGGAACATTTTGTATGGCGTAGTGGACTTTTTGCATGCTAAAAACACCAACTTAGAGGCTTCGCAGCATATATGTTCCCATACATGGATTTACTCGGAGTAGAACATTTTATGTGAGTTTTGTGTGTCTGTGTGTGTGTCTGTCCCCCCCCCCCCCCCCCTTATAACTTTTGGTCCGCTGGAATCACAAAGCCTTAAATTTCAGAATATATATATACAATTTTAGGTACACAAAACTTTTATACTCAGTATTAAACGTTGACGGTCAACGAAGAAGATTCGGTTTTGTCTTTATGAAAATGTTTATAAATTAATCATTAATTTTAATATAAATGATTTCTAGAGTCTGAATCAAATTTAGCGGTTAATTTCAGCTGTACTATTGATTTCGGTTTCGATTATTTTAGCCAGATTCATAATATTAAATAAGTATTTCAAACGCCACAAAAAATAACGGTAGGTACGCTATTAAAAAACTGTTGGGGACCGCTGTCTTACTGTTTATCAAGAAAAATGCGCGTTGTCTTCAATATAATATATATAATACTTTTGTATGTGTGACTGCTAGACAAATTAAGTCTGTTATATTCTCAACACGTACACCGCCGAGCATCAAAACTCTAGAACAGACTATGTAATGTTAATTTTACAGCAAAACTTTGGGTCAATGAACTCTACACGTTGTCACATTGTGTTTTCTACAAAGACCTTATATACTAAAGTATAGACTGATAGTTACGAATGGTGATACGTACAACATTTGGTGATAAGGGGGCGGGGACACGACTCATAATTTTATCGCCAAAGTTAGTCGCTTGCGGCGTGTTGTGGTGAACGGTTATAGAAATAAAAATTAATTTTAACCGAAAATGGTGCACTGTGCAGTTGAAAATTGCTCCTATAAGAATCAAATTCTTGTGCAGGAATTCATCGGTAAGTAATTTTAAATATTTCGAATAATCTTCTATGTTAGTCATTTTGACACATAGCGCTGTGTGAAGAAATACGTCGAGTCCAATAATAATATTTTGTATTGTAAGAATTTTTAATAGGGTATACGAGCATTTAAGAACTAGTATTAATGTATAAACTTTTCGTTTCTTTCAATTATCACTGTAGTTCTTTATGGTGGGCAAACAAATTGGATATTTATCTTTTTTTATTACTTTGAATGTGTCTCAAATTTACGTTTTTTACTATAGATTTCCAAAAGATTCGTCGAGGATAGGTTTATGGGAAACTGCAATCAATCGGCCGAATTGCAGCGCTAACGTCCATAGTAGGATCTGCTCAAGACATTTTAAGACATGTGATTTTTTTGTGACGAAAACCGGGAAGAGGACACTCTGCAGAACTGCTGTACTCAGTGATAACTTGTCATTGGTAAGCATTTTAAAAATTAAACTACTTTGTATTATGGTGTGATCGTACATTTACATATTTTTTTATTTTTTTTTTATTTAACAAAAACAATACAATGTTCACATATAAATCATAATTTAAAAAGGTATACAATTTCCATCATATAATTCATAATAACCCTCTTTAATTGAGATAAAATCTCGTGTTAAAAGAGGGGAGTATCTATTTAATATTGTTACATTTACCAAAACATTGTACATCTACTAAAAAATATGAAGCTACACAAAACAAGAATGAAATAACAAAAAATAAATAAATAAATCAGTACAATTTTTTAATTTTATTTTTAAATATACTATAATTTTTTTCGAGTCTAAGACTCAAAGGGAGTTCACTAAACCACTTAGTACCTTTATACTTATAGAAATGTTGTGAGGCAGTTGTACGTAAAAGAGGAATGGTAATACATCCTTGTGAATTTATTCTGCTGCTTAAAGAAAATGACAATTGGTTTGAATTTGTAAGAATATCTTTATGAATTTGGAACAATGAGATTTTTTTGTAGATATTTTCAACAGTTGAAACTTTAAATTCTTGAAATAAATTAATAGTTGGATAATAAAATCTCTTTTTTAATATAATTTTAATAATGATTCTTTGAAAAACTTCTAAAGGCACTAAAGTGGTTTTAAAAGCTCCCCCCCAACATATAATGCCATATTGTAAGATGGATTGAAATAATGAAAAATATATTGTTTTAAGCAAGTTTGTTTGAAGTATATTTCTTAGTCTCAGAAAAATAAAAATTAGCTTTTTAAGGCGTTCAATAGTAGTAGTTATATGTAATTTCCATTTCATACTGCTTTCAATAATAATGCCTAGGTATCGGATGTTATTTTTAGTGGATAATTTAATACACGCTGAGTTACAAGATATGGAGTTGTTGAAACAGGAATTGTCAATATGAATTTTAATATTAAGGTCTTCTGGGATGTATTTATCATTTAGTGCAAATGGGATAATACACGTTTTATCTGTATTCAATGAAAGTACATTACAATCGAACCAAGACTTCAAAACACTTATATCTGATTCAGCTGAGGCAATTAATTCCTTCCAGGTGTTATCTTTCAGTATAATGGCAGTGTCATCAGCATAAGAAATTATTTTACCAGATATTGGCTGATTGAATATAATATATCATTCACATAAATTATAAATAAAAGTGGACCAAGTACAATAATAAATAATAATTAAATGGATAGGGTAATAGTTTGAGTTGGTTATCCATCTACTTTAAGTGCAGTGGAAATGTCATGGATCAAGTAGTATTCACTGGTTACATCCATTTTCATATATAATTACCATGATGGTAAAATAATAATAAAGTAGTGATTTTTTTGGTTTTATTTAGTATATTTCTTCTATTCAACTCGTGTTTTAAAAAAAATATTCCTGTCCAAAATATATGGTATAGCATGCCGTTTCAGTTATTTTCTAATAAATTAAAAGTTTTATCATTATTATAGGGAATTTCATAATTATTCATAAAATTTATTCATAAAAAATAAAGTCGCAAAATTACAAATTTCTACTTTTTTACGCGATTAAGGGTTTTAAGTAATGCTCTTTCATATGACACTAATAACAACCAATTTAACGTAGTTGGAATACTTTTACCTTCATTTCATATTATATCAATGCAGTTCTAACTTATTTTGACATTTTTTTGTAAAAATTGAATTTAGTGATGATACTGTTTCGTACAAATTTGTATGTTAGAATACATAATATCTACAGGAGCTCTTAATAGTTTGATACTTACTCTCCATAACATACACACCATCAAGATGTTTGCAGATTCGGGGTAGAAATGAAGGACCGACCTCCATATTATCTCCTATCTTGATATACATTTATTATTATTATTATAACAACGTTCTCGTTCTCACTAATTTTAAATCTTCTGAAATTTATTTCTAAGCCTATATTTGTAAAATTTACTAATATTCTGTAAAAATCTTTAATTTCATTTCAATAATTAAGAATATTATGTGTTCTTGATGATGGAAAATAGGTATTGTACTTTGTATTATTTCCCAATAAAAATGTTTTCAAACACATGTTATGTTATTCTTTATCCCCATTTTCGATGAACGAATATCCATCAACTAGTCGCTTAGCAACCGGGTTGTCAACAAGTTTGTGTTTATATTCGCTCTGAAAAAAATATTGTTTTTTTACTAAAATATAAGTGTATTTTATATTTATTGTGCACTAATTTCATTATTGTGAGTTTTAGTTTGTATCCGTTCATTATCCATGAATATGGATTTGGATATTCCACCTGATCCGGGACCAAGTCTAAGTGTTAAAAAATCTGACATGTCAACGCCACCTAAACAAAACAACAAGAGACCTAACACAAATAATTCTGACATTATCCATCCGTCTAAAGCTCCAAATTTAAATAGTTCTCCGGAAAAATTGTACAATACTCATAGTGAAATTGAAATCCAATACCTGGAAAATTCGCCTGGGCCTTACATTGTTTTCGTTCAAGATATTGACTCTAGCAAGAATATTCACCCAATGAAAATTGGTAATATCCTTATTAAACATAACATTAAAAATATTTCTCCGGGTGGAGTAAAATCAGAAGGGAGAAATAAAATCTCAATTACTTTCAAAGATGCTATGAGTGCGAATCAATTCACGACAGCCATTTTTTTAAAAATAAATAATTTAAAGGCATATATACCTAGATTTAAAGTGACAAAAATGGGTTTGATTCGTGGTATTTCAACAGACTTTTCGATTGACGATATTATAGAAAATTGTGCAGTACCAAACCATATTGGGAAGATTTTAAAAGCAAGACGCCTCAATTTTAAAGATAAATCATCAGGAGAAACAATGTGGAAACCATCTCAATCCGTTGTCTTAACGTTTGAAGGACAAAATCTCCCAGAGTATGTTTACCTTTTTTATAACTCTTTGAAAGTTGAAACTTATGTATTTCCAACCATCCAATGTTATCGCTGTTGTCGCTTTGGTCACATGAAGATTCAGTGTCATTCTATAACTCGCTGCTTCAAATGTGGAGATAGTCACCTTGGTGAAGTTTGCCAAGTGGTGGACTTTTTAAAGTGTATAAACTGTTCAGGATCTCATTCAGCTACAAGCCCAATGTGCCCGGAATTCACTCGGCAAAAAAATATTAAACATTCAATGGCTACAAAAAATATATCATATCTGCAAGCATCTCAACTCTTCCCATCTTCTGTGAAAAGCTATTCTGAAGTGACTAATAACCAATTGAACAATAAACAAAGTTTTAAAAAAACAATATACACTAAAATGTCTTCGGAAACTCAAAAACAGACAATTCCTCATATTAATATTAAAGAAATAAACAAGTGCATGTCGTATTCAAATGGTGAAGCTAGCCATCCTACAAATGGATGCGCTGTTTTAAGCCAGTCAACTACTTCTGCATCTAATGAAGTCCAAGAAAATATTTTCCAAGATGATGCCCATTCTGTTGTATATTTAATTACGCAAATTCTTATTAGTTTAATTTCCAACTCAAATTTTAATTTACCGTCCAACGTTGCCAATCTTATCCCGCTTTTAAATTCTTTTTTGAAAAATGGTTCAAAATCACAAAACCCATAATCCTTTAAACATTTTACAGTGGAACTGTAGAAGCGCATGTTAAGTGACTTTCTTTTATTTGATACTGTTCATAGTGTATGTCTTGTTTATATTTAAGTTTGAGTGTTCTGTGAATACAAATATGGCACAAATCATACAATATTGTGTGAATTGCCTAATAAAATAAAAAAAAAAAAAAAAATATCCATCAAAGAAATAATAAAGGTGATCTATGTACACGACACCGAACGATTTTAGAACAGTATTAAGTATATATAAAAATTGATTTTGGTATGTACTCAAAAATTGACTCGATACATTACCATTTCACCTGTTAGAATTGAAAGGAGTGGCCTGTTTCTACGATGTATACCGGACGCGGCCGACTATACCCGAATACCCATCCCGCAACCCTCCCACATCCCCCCGCAGTTACGTACGAAAAGTTTCATACTAAAGTCATCTAACAATCTGTATATACATTATTATAAGGTCTTTGGTTTTCTACTATTGAAAATTGTTTTTTTTTTCTTATTGAAAATTGTACATAAATATGTTTTTTTTTTTATAATTATCGAATTTCGCATAAGCGAGTTTCATTATAAATCGAGCCTTGGAGATCTAGTATGAGCAATGTGAAATATTTCATAATTATGATATCCTAAAACTTGCATTACAAAAAATAGTGACAATGTTGGCACCTCGCTCTGACAGCGAAGGAGCACTTAGTTATGTAGGTGAACGTGAGGCGTTCTACTTGTCTATCAAACCAGCGTCGGTCTTGGTTTGAAGAAAGAAATTGAGCTCACTCACCCTAAAGACGCGGTCTTTCCCTCCTCGACCATGCGTTAGTGGGGACATCCAACGGATCGCCCCTGGAGCAGACCAGCAAGAACCTACGGCAGGTGACGTCCTCGATGTAGCCCTCAACTCAGTGACATGCAATAAAAGAAAACAGTTAGCAGACATACAGTCGTGGACGGGGGCGCAGCAGGCAGGGATCTTCCTTTCCACGCGAGAACAAGGGGCTCTAGTTTGCGCTAGGGAAAACACTTCCCAAGCCGCCAGCGTCAAGGATTAAAATATGTTAAATAATAAATGCAAAATATCAAATAGATCACGAGACGCGCAGCGACTTTAGGAGCTTCAATAATCTTCGGGCCACAATTTGAAGAGGCCTCCACAGTTACAGCATTTGGCACTAAAATATTTTTTTTTAATTTGTTCATACCAAAGACCTTATAATAATGTAAGTATAATATAAGGTCTTTGGTTTATACCAATTATTTTCAGCGTTCTAGCTTTAATGGTTTTTGAGTTTTGAGATGTATGAAAAAATTAAGTATATTTTCAAAAGTAGATAACACCTGAGCATAAAAGTTTTGTAGGCTTATTACTTTCTATATATTCTGAAAGTTTTAGTTCTGTGCATTTTATATATGGTTTTATATATATAATGATGTTAAAATGTACCGCATGGTGGGAGTATCTGGACTCTTTTGTGGCAGCCAGAGTATATAATACCTGCGGATAGTAGCAGCCAGGAGACCGATATTTATGCAAGTGGTGAGCCCCTCGGTGGCAGGACCGATGGAGTTCGTATTTCCCGGACATCGATCTCGAAAATTCTTTTGTTAAATTTGTATTTTTGCCGTCGGAAGTATCCGTAGGTATTATATACTCTTTGGTCGGGAGTTGTCGGCAATTTAATGGTAAAAAATCAGCTGCTAGCTGTCAGAAATTTTGAAAATCATTCTCGAAAAAACATTACCATATAACAAAAACAAAAATTATGTAGGTACGTCTTTAAAAAAATACCTCTGGCAGTTCAAGGTAAAATCCACACTCCACGAGCGACGAACACATGCAATAAAATCAAGATTAAAATATTTCAAAAAAATGATTATGGGACAGTCTCTCGCCACGACTAGGGCGCCCCGGTATCAACAAGTTATGGGATATCACAAATTTTTGTGACTAATTGTAGGATATCACAATTTCATATGGCTCATTCTAGACCCATCTAATACCGACCGTAAGGGCATATCTTTTGAACTCTGTGCTGACGACCTGGTTTTCATTTCTAGCGGGGAGAAATTTATTGTTCGCGCATGGAGCGAATGGTTGAGGCAACAGCTGGCAGAGGGCGTTCCCGCCGGGAGTATCTAGAACAGGTGAGCGAGCACATGCATGAGGTGTACCTCCTACACAGATTGAAACCAAAAAGTGTTATCGCTTCTATGAGCGGAAAAAAATGGTTAGTCGGAAGAAGTTGTCATTTGGCAACAAACTTCCCATTTTCACAGGGTGCAATGCGCTGTTTCGAAGAAGAACACGATAAAAAAATCCGCCTATTTATTTTTGTCGCTAAATTGAAAAAAAATCACAAACGGTGCAGTCCAATAAGTCAGTATGAGGCAATTTTATGAACACCAGAACAAGAGCATCAAGGTAGCTGCAGAGAGCAATTGAGCGGTAGAAAGCTGTAGAAAGATATGTCATCAGAGTCAGCACTAATGAGAATTCCAGATGGTCTACAATAGCATCAGGAAGACAAGAGTCTTCAGAGGCAATTATAGTAAGAATTCTATGCGGTCTGGAGTAGCAGCAGAAAGACAAGAATCTTACAACTAGATCAAGTGAAAGATACATTTCACCTGGCAAAAATAAATAGATTATATTAAAAAAATCAACACCTACTTAATTCAAATTTTTTCTCCTAATCCTGTTTTACCTATGAATTTTATATTTCTGTTATTTTAAATAATTTTATATTGCCAAAATGACAATTATAAACCCACTTGTGTACAATAAGAAAATGTCTGATGTAAATGAATCATGGGGTGGTGTGAGGTTTTTGTTCTGATTTTATGGAAACACCTTCAGGGGTACCTCAAGGCTCCATCCTGGGCCCACTGTTCTTTTAGGTGACGGGATAGGCTCCAAGGTACTTTTTGTATGTTCATTATGCCGTACTCTTAAAAGTAACGTCTTCAAAAAAAATATAAATTATTATTTAATTATTTGTCTATACATTGGCCCGGTACACTTTCTTTCATCTTGTGTACTTTTTTCGTAATATTTTTTTAATAACACCTGTTTTCTCAGATTTTTTATCCATAACTCAAATCTTATAAGGCTTAGAAACATTAATGTTTTTTTAAATGATAGGTAATGATATTGATTTGTTTCACATAAAAAACAAACTATATCTTAATAAAATTACACAGCTCCTCAATGCTGTCTATGATAATCTCACTGAATACTAACTTTAACGTAACTCAAATTATGGACAGGGTGAACCCCCACATGTCCCAGGGCAGGTCTGATCCTGCGAGGGTTGATGCTGAAATACTGAACAAAAATTCTTGCGGACAAATAGCTGCAAAGAGAAAACTCGAACTGCCATTACTTTTGGATAGGGTGGTAAAAGCAGCATTATCTGCATCCTATTGGATTTGGTTGCGCAGGGGAGTGGAGTATCAGTCGGAGATTGGTGGGTGAGTGGTGAGCGTGACTTGAGTCATAAAGGGGCCCCTTAATCCCGCATACATGGTGGCAAGCCCGTGTGGCTCACCTGTTCTGGCTAGTACTCTGGTCACCTGTGCTCGTGGGCCTGGATTCATGAATTCAGTGAAACTACAATTGCGTTTCTCTTTTGTATCTTCACACATGATGAAATTCTTTCCATTAGTTATGTAAAATGTGCATCTTGATTTTTCAATTTATTTTCTCTATAATAGTTCTCTATATACTATTTGTTTATAAACCTAAATATTTTACTGATTCTTGAGGCCATGAACAAATAGTTAATCTAAACCTCCTTATCCTGATTCCTTTTAATCCCTATGTTAAAAATATACATACTTTCAATTTATTTATTTTTCATCTTGGTCACTTACATTTCTTGTTATTTACATAACATTATCTTTGCATTTTTAATATATTACTCTTGATTACCTAGTTATATTATTTGATGCTTGCATATTTTACTTATTGTATAACGTCTTAATGTTTTTTTGTTAACTGATAATTGTCTCATTATTTTCATGCTATTTTGACTTTCATCTTGTTTGCTTTTGTCTTTAAATTCCTTAACAGTTTTCTTTGTATTATCACTTTAGTTTTATTTTTCTTTTGTTTATACTGTTTTGTACTAAGCATAATATACGTTATATTTAACGTGTAAATTCATAATTGGAATAAATTTATATTCAAAAGATAATGTGCACAATATTATGTAATATATTCTGTGAATTTACGAACAAAATAAAAAAAATAAATTAATCTTTACTATTCTATTTATATCCTATGTAAGCATAGCTTCTACTAAAAAAAATAATTATAACTAACAACTTGAACTAACAAGAGTGCTACTCAATAATTTTCTACATAAAAAATATTGTTGTCAATTTATTACAGAACATTTCTATGCTTTTTGAACATTAAGAAAATAAATATATTCAACTCAAAGTATGAACGTTGTGTCAGATGAGATTTCAACTCAAGAGTTTCTTTAAAAATAATTGTATACGAAAATAAGTATCTTCTCCTTCCTTTATAGTCTATAAATTCTGTTATTTCAGAGGAGGTGTTTCCTGTAAAGTTTACACCAGCTTACTCTATCGTTTCAGAGGTCTCCCTGGTCAATGTTATTTATTAGGTATCCCAGATAGAGCCAGGTATGGTATCATCCAGAAACATGACAGTATATCTCTTACACGGGTTGAACCCGTGTCAACCCGTGTAAGAGATATACTGTCATATGAGTCAAAAGACTTGTGATATAAGAAAGGTGAGTTGTAGCAGTAAAAATAGAGCATTTTAAAACACATTATAGCAGGCAAAGCCTTCTGTAACAAATAATAGAAGATTTATATATTTTTACATAAATAAAAAATCATCATACACATATTGGTTAAGTATCACAATAGACCAATATTATGGAAACAGATATTCCACAAGGCATGGTCTGCAGTGGGTACATAAAACTTTTCGTATAATATAAATAGTATTCAACTTGACTTATGTAAAGACAATATTATTTTTTATATAAATACATAAATAAAATTTCACTACGGTAATAATATTTTGAACATTACATATAATAACTATGCATCAATTTTAGACAGTGGAATATATAGTGGAATATCTTTATCTTCGGCAGTACTATAAACTAGAGTGCAATATAATGTACAAATTGCTTGAAGCCCATTTATGAGTGATATTTACAATTTAATTAAAATACAATATGATAAAATATAATAACATAAATAAAATATAACATGATAAAATAATAATATAATATGATAAAATATTGTAAATTAAATTAATATAATATAGACTTCCAACATGGGTAGGTACTCGCCTACCTAACGGGGGACACAATAATTTTAATTTGTTATGGAACTCAATTGTTAATGAATGAATAAATAAATAAATTCAAGTATTATAATTATTTTCAATGAAATAATAAACTATTTTTTCTTGAAAAACTTAAATAAATACTTCGGCCTTTGTGGCTCAGTTGGTTACATATCTGACTCCTGAGCCAAAGGTCCAAGGATCGATTTCCGATGGAAACAAAATTTTTAATTGTGTTTTCAGTCTAGATCTGTGAGACGAAAAACATAACTCTCCAGAATGTGGCAACTTGTTATTGGGTATGTGTCGAATTAATATTTGACATAATACCTGTTAGTTGCCCAATAAACAATACTAAATAAATAAATAATATTTCTATATAACTAAAATTGATTGTTCTTCTTTATGAATTAATTCATGTTTATTTAAGTTCCTTTTCTGAGTGTATTTTTTGCCACAGCAACCACATTCAAATGGTTTATCACCGTGACTTAATGCATGGTCTTTCAATTTTTCTTTCATAATAAATACTTCCCCGCATATGCTACATTCGTATGGTTTTTCACGTAAGTGTATAAGTTTATGCCTGTTTACCTGCGAATTCCTCGCAAATAACTTTCCACACATGTTGCACGCAAATGGTTTCTCACCGCTATGAATCATTTCATGATTTCTTAATCGAGATTTTAAACTAAAAACTCTACCACAATATTTGCATTCGTTATTTATGTCCATGTGAATCTTTTCGTGATTTTTCAAAGGACTGCTTAATGCAAAAGTCATTCCGCATAAATTACATGCGAATGATTTTTCTCTTGTGTGGATTCTTTCGTGGCTCTTCAAAGAAGTGCTTAATGTGAATGTTTTCCCACAAGTTGCACATGAAAATGGTTTTTCTCCCGTGTGAATCAGTTTATGTTTCTTTAAACCTGAAATTTGACTAAAACTTTTGCCACAACTTTGACATTTAAATGGTTTTTCTCCTGTGTGAACACGCTCGTGTCGTTTTAAATCATTGCTTTCATAAAAAGTCTTCCCACACGTTCCGCATTCCAATAATTTTATACCTGTGTGAATTCGAACATGACGTTTTAATTCCTTCTCTAGACAAAATGTCTTCCCGCAAGTGTTGCATTCGAATGGCTTTTTCCCTGTGTGAATTTGTTCATGAGCCTTCAAAGTACCACTCTGGCTAAAAGACTTTCCACATGTGTTACATTCAAAAGGTTTATATCCTGTATGAATTCTCTCGTGTATTTTTAAATAACCTCCGTCAGAGAAAGTATTTCCACAGATATTGCAAACATATGGTTTTTCTCCTGTATGAACTCGTTCGTGTTTCGTTAAACCACCACTCTGAATAAAGGTCTTTCCACAAGTTTTACATTCAAATGGTTTCACTCCAGCGTGAATTCGTTCATGATTTCTCAAGATACCCCTTAATCTAAAAATTTTACCACACGTCTTGCATTTGAAAGGTCTTACCCCTGTGTGAATTTTTTCATGTCTTCTTAAACTACTACTCAGAGTGAAAACTTTTCCACAGATGTTGCAATCAAATGTTTGTTTTTCTGTTGTATTGTTGTCAGTTGTTTTTCCATCACTATCCGAAGAAGAGGTATCATCAGTATCGGTTGGTTTTTCTTCTGCGTCTATCCGACAACAAGCTTTGATTTTATATTCCCTTTCTATTTCAAGAATATATTCATCTTTTTTTGGAACTGCATCATTTGCATCTAAAATATTGTCGCGAGTGATTTCTACTAAATATATATTCTCTGATGATGAAGTTTTCTCTGGACTTGAATGATTCTCCTCTTCTTGGTTCAAAAAATTATTAGTAGCCATGTTCTGTAATAAAAAAAAACATTTATAAATTGGTTTGCCATAAAATATACATCCTATAATTTTTTTAAATAAAATAAATCAGATGTGCAACATTGTTTTCATTGAGTTTGTCAAAATATTATTAATTATCATGGCAATAATTATCCAATATTTAATTAATTAACTAAGCAATTATAATCTAATAATAAATATTCGGGTACAAACATTTAAGTCAAATTTTGGATTAAAACTGTGTATAAAAATGTGCTTTAATGGTATATCCATCCCTTCCTTATTTTGTTGATTATAAATTTATATACAAGTATTAGTTCATAACCAAACACTGAACAGAAAGGCCCCCCTTGGGCGAGATGGTGTTTTTTAAAAATAATGTAGAAGTAAGAATAGCATGTTAGTTTACATTTTTAAAGTTTACTCTTTGAGAAACATTTTTTGATTCAATCAAATTTATGCATTATCTCACATACAATCTTCTGACTTCTTACATTAGTATATTTTATTTATTTATTTAATTTTCGGTACACGGTTAATACAAAATACACAAAAACATAGTAGGTTAAGCAACCGTGCACACAAAAATCTCATAAGACACAGCCTGTATTTGCAGAGAACAGCAGGGCAAGTCCCATTCCATGGTAACCCACGTTATAAACCTATGTAGCCAGAGTATTCTATATAGAAAATTTTAAATTTAAACTAAGGGTTTTCATTCCGCCGTTTAATCAGACCCGCTCCCCTGTATTTAACAGTAGTTAATTCAGAGAATACAAGCAGTCAAGAAGCACAATTAATTAAAAAAAAATAAAGAATCAAAATAAACTGATGCAAAAATATCTATAAGAACCTAGATACATGTGAAATTAGAGGGAAGAAATTAATAATAATTAAAAACTTTTATTGTGATAAACAATGTGGCGGACTTACTGCGCACAGGCAATTTCTACCAGTCAAACACCAATGAAGTCAGAAGTTGGGATATATAAAAATCATAGCAAATACTCTTGCACATTACATTGATCTGAGTATCCAAGATTTAATATTAATATGTCTAACAAATCATCACATAAGGACAAACACTGCGTAAGTCAATAATCGGCAATTTTACAGTAGAGTAAAAAAATCTAAAATTCTTATAATGCATTTGAAAAATATAAAAACATGAAGCCGCGAGAGCTGACTTTTTTATTATTATGTTTTAAAGAAAGTACATTAAAATGTAATATAATAAGATTTTTAGAAAGTTTTTTGCTCTGCTATAGTTGCCGATATTGAGTTGTGTGGTGTTATACCTTATGCGAAGAAATGTTTTATGATTCATGATTGTTTTCAAAGAGTTGGACAGTTTATCTGGACTGCTGAGTGACCAAATCTATTGTTCTAGAAGAAAAACATGGCATATATTTTTATTTTACTCACAGTGTTTCTTTTATTGTACATTACATCTTGTAAAAACAATAAAAAAATATATAATTATGTAGATTGAAAATTGCAATAAATATATTAATAATATATCTTATGCACTTTTTTTGTACTTCTAAGATTTTGGGATAAATGTTCATTTTTTGTGTGGTATAAACCTGTAGATTTACAAAAAAACACGGCATTGTAACTCCGACGAGCCTTTAATAAAAAACATTGAATATCTGAGAGATGGATTTGAATTGTATTCAAACTATATTAATGTTGTCGTCAAAGTAGTGATAGTTTTCTTTGCAAATAAAAGTATATAAAACTTATTACATACTCACATTACCTTCTTCCTTGTTCTATCTAAATAGATGTTAAGTAAATCATACGTATCTGGTATTTTTGGTGATTTATCAAAAGATAAAAACAACGTGAATAATTCACGTTATAAGGTCATTTTCTTTTTTTGCTAATATAATATACATTTAATAAAGAAATATTATTGCGAAATATAGCGTCAAAGGTTCTTTGATGACATTATTATATTATACAATTTAATAATATCTCTTTTCTATGTCACATAAAAAATCTGACAGACGTCAGAAGTTTGCTTGCAAAGAGTATAGGTATAAACGGATGGGGTACGTTCGGAATATCTTGAACCGAAAATATGTTAGAAATTGATAAATTTTTCGTTAATTTTTTGATATTTTTGGTTATTTAGAAAAACACAGTAATTTAATTTCTGGGAAACAATTAGAGCTGCACTGTGCGATCAACGAGGCTTGCAGCCGGCGCGCTCTCTCTCGGCATTCAACAATTTTGGTGGAAGGATCTCTTGCCATTCAACGCTCTTGGTGCCTCGCTCTGGCAGCAGAGGAGGGCACTCAGTTAAGTGGAGGTATCCTTCTTGTATATATAACCAGCGTTGGTCTTGGATCGAGGAAAGGAATTAAGATCACCCACCCCAAGGATGCAGTCTCAATCTCTTCGACCTTCTGTTGGGCGGGGACGTCCCAACAGATCACCAGGCGTAGACCCACAGGTTGCTACGTTGTGGTGACGTTCTCTCACGGGAGCGGTTGGTTCAGTGTTAGCCGGGCACATGGAAAACAAAAGCAAAGCACAAAGCAGTAGTACCGGTTGTCACGGGCAAAGGAGAAGTGTGACAGGCAGAGGTTGATATCATTTTCACCACAGATACCTACTTGGGTGCTACGGCACCCCTTTTTTCCAAATCGACAAGGCGTATCGAGCCAGATCGATTTAAAAAATGAGATGTCAAATTTGTAAAAATTACGAGATGCCTTGCGATTGGGGGACCCTAAGCTATTCGTAAAGGTTATTAATACTAGGAACGGCTTATATCGGCCCCCCAAGCCTTGGTCATATATTCTTTTGTATTGAAAATAAATAGGTATAAAATGTAGTTAACAGATTCCTGGGATGAGTTTTTCCACCAGGTTCTTTGGATTTCCCCCCTCCCCCTCACTCTCTATTTTTCCCTGTCTCGTTGGCGCAGGACCACGCTGGTGAGTTCAATCAGTTGACAGTCAATAGTTGTCCGTGAGTCGTGTCCGAGAGTTCAGCCATGGATAGGTAACGCTAGTCGAACCGAATTCAATATACTGTCCGCGAACGGGGTTGTATCATAAAAAGTTTATTTTAATTGAGATCTTTTCAAATCCTTTATCTATATCCGGGGGTGAAATTAAGTATTAATAATAAATTTCTTCCAGAGACCATTAACAACGAGTGTGATTTTAAGATAGTTTTTAATTTATAAAAAAAGTAATAAGTTGTGTAAGTGTTTCATTGCAGTCCTGGTTGGAGAGCAGTTTGGTAAGATCTTTTAACTTATATAGGTATATTATTTTGCCATGCCTGTATTTTAATGTATAAGTCTTTTCAGGTACATGACAGCCGATTATGCTTTACAATATTTTTCTTTTCAGAGATAGCGTTTAATGTTTATTTTTGTATTTTACTTTTCAGCAGGAGCTAATATTATGTTTAATTTGTCCTTTTCAGAAATTATTTTTTATTCTATACGTATATATATATATATATATATATATATATATATATATATATATATATATATATATATATATATATATATATATATATATATATATATATATATATATATATATATATATATATATATATATATATATATATATATATATATATATATATATATATATATATATATATATATATATATATATATATATATATATATATATATATATATATATATATATATATATATATATATATATATATATATATATATATATATATATATACATATATATACATATATATATATATATATATATATATATATATATATATATATATATATATATATATATATATATATATATATATATATATATATATATATATATATATATATATATATATATATATATATATATATATATATATATATATATATATATATATATATATATATATATATATATATATATATATATATATATATATATATATATATTATATATATATATATATATATATATATATATATATATATATATACATATATATACATATATATACATATATATATATATATATATATATATATATATATATATATATATATATATATATATATATATATATATATATATATATATATATATATATATATATATATATATATTATATATATATATATATATATATATATATATATATATATATATATATATATATATATATATATATATATATATATATATATATATATATATATATATATATATATATATATATATATATATATATACCATTTTTAACAATTTGGCGCTATCCACCGTGATTCCATCAAAGCAGGTTTTAACGTAAACAATTATTGGCAATAGTGATGCCCTTTAAATTTTTTATAACAATTTGGCCCCACGCGATAACAATATGAATATTAACGAGGGGAAATAATACCAATTTCACCGTGATTTTTCCTTTTACATTCTTCTGATGAGCCCTCTCTCCGACCACGAGGAAACATCAAAGCCAATGTGAGGAAGAAAAGGAGACAATGATGGTGACACTATGAAATTCTTTTAGTACGGCGCATTTATTCAAAATATTATCAAGTTCCAACGGCAAAGAAATAAATAAAAACAAAAACACAACAGCAACAGAATTCAACAAAAACAACAAAACAAAACGAAGAATAACAGTTCAACTCTCAAACACAACCGAGCACGAAGAGACGCCGACCAGAAGGTGCAGCCCCAGGGTACAGCGACATCCTTTCTCCAGGCATGTCACTGTCTTCCACGTGGTGGCTGAAAGTCCGGCGGGGCCCAGCCTCTGCGTCAGGCTGGCAGGTCCTTCTCGTACTCGGCGTAGTTTCCTCTTCTCCTCTGTCAGACAGTCACCCATGGCTGGCTCCGTGCCACATGGCAACGCTATGAAGGCACATCTCGACAGAGGTGGCAGGCCAGCTGGGAGCCTCACCGGAGGCGAACCGACGCCCCAGACGATACGGAAAGCCCCTCGTGGTCCAATCTGCGAGCCGCCGCGTTCCCTGCTGCGGTGGCCCAACACTGCGCCCTGCCTCCACGCCTCTGCCCTGTTGATGCCCTCATCTTGGCTCCATAGCACCGGCAGCGTCCATGCGCGTGAAGTGTCTTGTCACGCAGACCTCCTGCGTCGTAGAAAATACGGTCGCCATCGGGAGCACATGTCGACCGATGACGGCGTCACAACAAACCGTCCGTCTTCCACCAGAGTTGAACGCCAAGAGAGCGCGTGCTAGCTCACTGCTAGCTGCAAGTCTCGTTGCTTGCCCGCAAACACCGCTAGTATCTTTCAGAAATGTTGCCGTGGAAAAAAAATCATTGTTTTTCGGCATTATTTTTTTCGGGCATAACATCTTATTTGAATCCAAAAATCGTTTGACAGAAAAGCCTTGCATCTCCACTTCCATTTGGGACTGTTCTATGCTGCATTTCCGGCGAGCGCGCCCTTGAAATTTGTTCACTCTGTCTGTTGTAACATGTAGAAGACCCCTTCCATCGCATTGAGTACCCAGCCCATTTTGCATGTCTTTCTGAGATGATCAATTCAAATATGTTATTATAATTCTTCCATTAACAAATTCTTCCCAAAAAATAATATTGATCAATTTGATATTTCCATAGGTATTGTGATCGATATACATATTTCCATGCATTATGATATCAAAGAAACCCAAAAACCAAAATGAGAATGATCTTGTAAACAATCTAATAAATGAAAATGAGGTTCACATTAGATTTGATTTTTTAACTGTAATGATAGAACAGGTCAAGACAGTTATTAAAACGCTACGTAATGACTGTGCACTTGGACTAGATGGTATCAGTACCAAACTACTGAAACAAACTGTGGATTATATCTCGAAACCACTAACATATGCTATAAACTTAAGTATATCCCAAGGAATATTTCCTGATCATCTAAAACAAGGCCTCATAACTCCCATTTATAAGGGCGAAGATCACCAAAATCCTAAAAATTATAGACCAATAACCCTGCTCAATACAATATCTAAAATCTACGAAAAAATCGCCAACCAACAACTGATGACTTTTTTAGATTCTAACCATCTACTATCTAACGATCAATACGGCTTTAGAGGGGGTAGAGGTACAACGGATGCTATAAAGGAACTCACAGGATATTTAGCAAAGGAAATGGATAATGGACGAAAGTGCTTAGCTATATACTTAGATTTGACGAAAGCATTCGATACGGTATCCCATGTGATATTACTAAAAAAGCTGGATAACATAGGAATAAGAGATAACGGACTCCATTGGTTTAAGAGTTATCTTTCTAATAGGCAACAAATGGTCAAAGTTGGACAGAGTAAGAGTGATTCGAAAACAGTTCGATTTGGAGTGCCACAAGGCAGCGTCCTGGGACCCACTTTATTCCTTGTCTATATTAACGACTTATTAAAAAAAATCCAAACCGGCAAAGTTATTGCCTTTGCTGATGACACAGTGCTCACCTACATTTGAGAAGGCACGTAGTGAGTTGTGTGGGGTAAAAGACTGGATGGACTATAACTTACTTACTATTAATACTACGAAGACAGAGTATATGACCTTTAGTATTACCACTAGGACACAACCACAATATGACCAGACCTTAACAATACATAACTGCAGAACTTTGACAAACTGCCAATGTTTACCACTGAAAAGAGTCCCCAAGTACAAATACTTAGGAATATACATTGACGAAAATTTACGATGGCAAGACCATATAGAACACCAAACTAATAAATGTAGAAAAATGACTTATGTTTTTAGAATGCTACGAGATATGTTGGAAACTAATATACTACGAACAATCTACTTTGCACTTGTACAAACAACATTGGAATATGGAATTATAGGCTGGGGAGGAATGGCAAAAACAATTTTAGAACCACTAGAAAGAATACAACGTTCAATAATAAAAATTATGTACAAAAAACCTAAAAGATACTCCACGGACCAAATTTACACAGACAGTGGTTTTTTAGATATTAGACAGTTATACATGAAAACTATAATGACCTATCTTCATAAACATATGACGGAATTCTTACCTGACTACGTTTTCTCCAACAGTACCCGAAATAGACTACAGATAAGACCTCCACTAATAAGGACGACTTTTGCCCAGCGACATTACCCTTTTCTTGCTCCTAGACTCTACAATAAAATATTACCTGACATTGAACACAATATCTCAAGCGACGAAACAAACTTCAAAAAACTGGTAATTGATTGGCTGAAAAGAAATGGTAGAATACAATCTGCTCATGTCTTGTTAAATATCCTAACATAGTTCACTGCTCTGTGCCTTCATAACCTGAAAATCTTTGCCGCAGCTTGGTTCCATCAAACGTTTCCACTACAATTATATGGACTAAAATAAAATGAGAGTTCACGGTAAATTTTCTGATACTTTTTCTTTCCTGTTTATGTTTATTTATTTATTTAAAACACTTATTGTACATGTACATTACTTAATAGCTAGTACAAATGGCGGACTTATTGCCTAACGGCAATTTGATTATGTCTGTTATATTTCAAAAACATGTAACCACTGGGCAAATTGAAACAGTACTGCCTCAGAACAGACTTGTCTAGTGAGGCAGTAAATTTCCAAATACGAAAAATTATATATAAGTACTATGTTTATGATAAGTATATATTTTTTTTTTAAATATAGCTATTTTTTGTTATTGTTTTTATATATATGTGTAAATGGAAATAAATAATTTCATTTCATTTCATTATTTTACTTCGGCCTAATGTATTTCTTCTATTAATTCTAGGAACGGATTATAGCGGCCTCCCAGGCCTTGTTCATATATTTAAGTATTGTCTTTTCTATTGAAAATAAATTTAAAATGTAAAATGCATCAAGCAGATTCCTGGAATCTTGGTTGGCACCCGGCGGTACGGATTGATTCTTCAGTTTAACCACCCCCCCCCCTCCCCTACTCCATGTTTCACGGGCGCTGGGTCGCCCGGCTGTAGTCGATCAGTTGTCATTCGGTAGGAGTCAGTGGTTGGTCGGTAGTTGTAGAGACCCGCGTGCGAGAGTGCGAGTTTGCTAGGCTATAGGACGGCCTTTTCTAATTGTATAAAGTAGTGAATAAGTGTGTTTCAGGTCCATATAACCAACGAGGGGTGAATTTAAGATAGTTTAAGTTACTATTAAAAATATCTTTTAAGAATAAAAATAACTTAAATAATCGCATAACAGTGAATAAGTGTGTTTCAGGTCCATATAACCAACGAGGGGTGAATTTAAGATAGTTTTAAGTTATTTTTAGTTAATATAAAGTGATATGTAGTGTAAGTATTTCCTCTACAGTCCCGTTACGAGACCAGCAGTTTGGTAAGATCTTTCCAGTTATGTATATATTATTTTTACCATGCCTGTATTTGTATGTATTTGTCTTTTCAGGCACATCGCAGCCGATTATGTTTTATTTGATTTTTATTTTCAGGGGCAGAGTTTAATGTTTATTTTTATTATGCTTTTCAGCTTCTTTAGTTATCAATTTCGCGTCCCAACATGGGACCAATATATTTCTTCCCAGCCTCCTTATATCAACCTCGCGTCCCAACGTGGGACTAGTATTTTTCTCCGCCTTCTCTAGATATAAATTTCGCGTCCCAACGTGGGACGAGTATATTCTCCTTCTTTTCTTTAGATATCAATTTGTTAATTAAATGAACACTTCCTTGCACCCTGCGCAAGTGGCGAGTTTATTTCCGTATGGCAATTTCTTCCAACTAAACCGTGTTTCCAGCCCAGAGAAGCAATATTTGCGAGAGAAATGAATTTAAATAAATTTCTCCTCTGCTGGGAATCGAACCCAGGACGCCCGCACAGAAACCCAACGGCTTATCAACAGTGCCACGGCGTCGGCAAAATTGAAAAAAAATATATTTCACCTGAAATATCCTAATATTTTACCTAAACATTTAAGATTTGAACGATACGGACAGTATAGTGCATTCAAGACAGTATAGCGGTGGTGCAATCTGGGGTCACTTCACCAGACGGGGAACAAGATAAACGGATACCCTGTCAAACCAATCTAGATGCGACAATCGGGTGGAGGTTCATCGCCAATGACATAAAAACGGGCCAAAATGCACGCCTAGCGTACATCAAGATTTCAAAATAAGCGATTTACGAAATTTTATATAATGAAAAATAAAAGAAAAATAATATTAAAATTGAATAATGATACCACGTACCTATATATAGTTTATTTCATACAACCTATATTGGAACATTCGCTAATACACCAATTTTATTCATTCTAACATTTACAAACATTACATAACATCTCAGACTACTGTTTTCAAATCATAGCTATTATTAAAATTACTACATTTGCTTTGTACATATAATATTGTACTTATCCCTTTTTTAATTTTATTTAATTCAAACAGTTTTTTTCGTGCTTTACGACTCTTTATGTTTAACCTCAGTATGGATTCGTTCATGAGTTGCTAGGCGGTCAGGAGTACTGAAAACTAATTCACAGATTTTGCATGCCAACATCTCTCTAGTGTGAATTCGTTTATGAACTTTCAGAACACAATTCCGAGTGAAAACCCTTCCGCATGTGTCGCATTTGAATATTTTTTCTTTAAGATGAGTTCGTTTATGATTTTTCAAATGTCCACTTTGAGTGAATACTTTTCCGCACGTTTTACATTCAAAATGTTTTTTTCTTAGGTGAGTTCGTTCATGAATCTTTAATGTAACGGTCAAACCGAAAGTCTTATCGCAGGTTTTGCATTTAAACGGTTTATCCTCCATGTGAACCTGTTGATGTCTCTTTAAGCTACTACTCCGAGTAAAAGTCTGTTCGCAAGAGTCGCATTTAAAAGGTTTTTCTCCCGTGTGAGTTTGTTTATGTGTCTTCAAGTAAAAACTCATTGAAAATGTCTTTCCACAGATATCGCATTTAAATGGTTTTATTCCAGAGTGAATTCGTTCGTGTTTTCTCATGTGACTGGAATCGTTAAAAACCTTTCCGCACGTGTTACATACAAATGGTTTTTCTCCAGTGTGAATGCGTTGGTGTCTTTTTAAACTTCCATTGTGAGTAAAAACTTTCCCGCATGTATCGCATTTATATGTTTTTTTACTAATCTGTTCAGAATTGCTTAAATTATCATCATCTTCAGAGAGTGAACTTTCAGATTCAATCTGTTTTCTTTCTAATTTGGATGAAATTTTATTTTTTTTTGCAGATGGTTCTCGAGGTGTTTGTTTCGTAGAACCTTTTTTTCTTGTTTCTTGCTTTTCATCAAAAGTATGTTCATCTGTTGGATATTCATTGGACCAATCGTGTGAATCTGAATCATCGTTATTTCGAGTGACTTCTCCAACATTACTTAAATCATTTGATGACGAATAATTTTCTGCACTCGAGTTACCGTCTTCTTGCTTCACAAAAATATTCGTGTCCATGTCTGCGGAAAAAAATATTGTTTATTATTATTAATTCATGATTATTGTTTGCGATCTAAACAGCAAAATTTAACGAAAAGAGTCTACAGATGAAACACTATGCTTTGTTCATAACTACTTGTTATCAAGAGTTGCAATAAGTTTTATAGGCACACACATTCTAAATGAACAGTTAATAAAATTGTTTTGAAAATACTTTATACAATAGGAAATCTTAATATACCTACAAGATTCCTTGAAATATAGACAAAAAATAATATTTTTTTTGTCTTACTTAGAGGCTATTGGTTCCATGTCGTTATTTGCCGCTTCCTGTAACTGAAAACGGTCAATTAATTTTAATAAAGATTTATTATTATATGCGCGAGCCATCGACTTAACTTTGGATCTCCACACATAAGCTGAGAATTTATCTGATTAACACTAAAATTATTTTATGGTGGCTGACATTTTTTATAAATTCTAGTTGTGCATATTTCAGCTTAAATTACAACTCACTATCCTTTCGATTTTCTATAAGATTACCAACCAATCAAACAAATAGGAATATCGAAAAATTTTCTTTATAAATTTTCTTTTCTTTATAAACTCTTGTAGTAAAATAAACAATTTGTGTTATTAAGTTTTACCGCTTACCAATTTTTTAAACAATAAGATTAAAATATTTTGTTTCAGTTATAAATACATTATAATATATGTTAATAATTAAATTAAGATGTTCGTTCAATGACATTTATTCATTCTACTTATGTTGGCACGGAAAATGGGAACATTTGATAATATTGCCATATGTAAAAATATTTTTCTTCTTCTTCTAAAATATATCTTTGTTTCTTCGTATATGGAACATAATCAGAGAAAACATTCTATTCGTATTATGACATAAATCTACACAGCTATTAAGCACCACTATATAGTACAGCCAAACAAATATTACATGAAAAATAATCTTATTTGTTCGAGCACTATAATTTTCAATACCTTAGTGATAATTTTATAACCAATATAATGTCATTTCGCTTTCACTGTGCAGTTACTGGAAGAAAAATGTAGAAGACTGTGGTAGTAGTTTGTTCTCTCTGCGGCATATTAGTATAACCAACATATATTATTATAGTAAAATCAACTGCATTGCATCTCCTTGAAAACATTGTATTCTCATATATTTTGTATTTTAAAATGGTGTGTATATACTTGGGCAAGCGTCGATTTCCGATCCTAACGTTGAGACCAATAAAAGGCGTCGTACTTTCAAAAAAAAAAAAAAAACACGGAGAAACATATAATATGAAAGTAGAAGATCGAGGGCGCGCAAAACAGTGCCAATCTATTTTCACTCTTCATTACTTATTTTTATTATTTCGTGAAATTGTATCTTATTGTTATATAATATCATGAGTAATCTTTCATTTCTCTGTACTCTACCAAATACGAAAAACGGTACCTTTTATTAAGAACATCTGTATATATAATCTGATCTTTTCAATATTTACTTACCTATATTAAATAAATCTGTTTTTTTTTTCTTTTTTAGCAGTAACACTAGAACATCGTCATTTTATCCTACGAGGGCCTAATACGGCATCCCGTGCCTTGTCACATTGCGCATGCGCCAATGTTGTCTATTCAAATACTAGCGTCTGGCGACAGATGAATCAAGGGGAAATTTTACGACTGCGAAATAATAGTATGTGTACGTAAATCCCATTTATTAATTTTTGGTTAGGTTCAGTTAGTCTTAATAATAATAGCGACTCGCGTGAGCGAGTTGCTTTATATATTGAATGTAAATTGATTGCAAGAAAATGTTATCAACACCTTTGTCATTTGTAAGTTTATTGCATGAAGCTATAATACTAGTTTATTGTATATTCGCATTTGATCACATTTTTCAAATAAATTATATTTCTTAACATATTATTTACGTAATTGTATGATTTTTAATATTACTTACTTATTATTTTTTATGTTGAAGTGGATTTTCATTTACCAACATATCAATTTAATAAAACTGCGCCAAAAATTGTACCGATAAAATCTCCGCGCATGCGCAATATGACAGGCACGGGATGCCGTATAGGCCCTCGTTTTTATCCTAGTGTTGCATAGAATGTAGTGTGACCGTTTTAAGTATTTTTAGTACTAAATATATTTAAATATAATTAGGAAATGGCATTTAAGATATATTAATGTAATTTTTTCAAATTAAGAACTAAAGCAATCAATTTTTTGTTTTAATCCATTATTTTTCAGTCGTTCAACGTCAGTCTTTCCTTATGTTAAGATCTTTTACTTATAACAAAAGATACACTTCCTTACCAGTGTTTCCAGCCCAGAGAAGGCCCGAATTATAGATTAAATTATTATAGTATTAAATTAATAATAGTATTAAAGAGACCAGTCACTGAGCTTGATCTCAAGACCGGTCTCGAAATGTATAGAAGACTTGAGATTGCTTCGAGACAGCGCTGTCTTGAGCACAGTATCAATGAGAGAGGAGACAGTGCTTTACACGATAAAGAGACGCACATAGACACAGACGAATTTCACATTAATTACTATTTTTGACGTTTACATTGTTGGCAGTACAATTATTATTTTGTTTTGTTTAATGGATTGAGAATCTTATTTAGAACCTTCCGGGAGTAATTTACATACCATCATTCATAAACTAATTATGATTTCATAAAATTTACGGTACATCTAGTAAATATCATGTTGTTATTCTATGCATGTTGTATCATATTTTGAAATAGCTGCCTTTCCTAGATCTATTTACTGTATTGTACACACATTCCCATGACAGATAAACGAAGAAGTATTTATTTTCCTCTTCCAAATAAAATGGTCGACATATTCACTATTTAATCAGGTATCATATTATGATGCATAAATTTCTCTACACTTTCAAAGATTACCAAGACAACAAATTTACAAATAACTATTCCAACTCATTGTTACCAACATAACAATGCTGAAAATATTGCCATTCACGAGAAAAAGTACTTATATAAAGAGCTGCATCCACATTTTTATCAAGTACGCTTTCTCGAATGAGACAGCATAAGTATTTTACCTTTAATACAGATTTTCCAGCATGGTCTCAAGATGGTCTTGAGAATTATTCTATAATTTGGGCCGAAGATTTAAATTTCTTTAAATTGCTTACCAACTGTGTTATGTTGGTCGGCACTTTCTAATTGATATTTTCTTTATGAACTCCATGGATGTACACATTTCTGAAAATAGTGCAAGACGACTAAGCCAGACAGATCCTAAAGACCATATTTGTATTTAGCTATTTTATTGCAATCTATTTGAAATTGTCTTTTCTCTAACTTTTTTTATCTTCTTATTTACCTATTTTTTACTTCTACTCATGTAACTTCTATAACTTTTTCTTTTCTTAAATTATGTAAGTATTTTTTTCTTCTTTTTTTACTTAACTTTTGTAACCAAATTTTATGTAATTTATGTAACTCATACTTGTGTACTTAACTTACGTGTGTGATTGAATAAGAGCTCATGTAATAAATTGTTGTGTGCATCCATAATTGGACGTCCAGCACTCATAATAATAACCAATATTATCTTTTTATGAAAATTGTAAGCTGGATGTCTGTCGATGTAACCTTTTAATAAAATAAACAAACATTACTTACAGTCTTAATAATTTTGAAACCTTAATCAATGCAGATTGTTAAGGATTGGTGTGAATCCTAATATAAATAAAACCAGTATTTTTATATAAGGTTTTCATATTTTATTATACATAAAGTTTAGTGTCTATCCGTGCTTCTGCAACAGTTCGCTGGCCTTTGCCTTCTCCAGTTTGACGATGCGCGCCATTGACTTGGAGCCGAGGATGCCACCGCCCCAGTGTCTGCGCAGCTCATCGTACCTCTCGTTGAAGTTGGTCTTGATGGCCTCCACCAGTTTGGCGAAGGCGGCCCTGTCACCGGATTCCACCTGAGACAAACAAAAATAAAAATTAGTTGATTTACGTCGGAGAGTGATTGAGCAGCTAAGCAATTGAAGATTTTCAGTCAGATGATGCTTATAATGGTGGTAGAAGCATTTTCCACATAAAACATAGGATAGCAAATTAATCATCATTCCAATAATTAGTTACATGTAACACATTGTCGATAGTATGTTTAGTTAAAAAAATATGTACCAAACTATAAACCCTTAAATCAAAATTATTGAATATTTTAAGATATTTTATTTTTTACACAGAACATGTACGTCAGGATAGGAACTTGTGAAGGTCAGTTTTTATTTCCTATCCCCAATATGTAAACAACTTGATAGTATGTATGAAACTATCTCGTCACTAAATTCAATTTTCAACCTTAGTATCTCAAAGATAAATTCACTTATATTTCAAGCCATGGGCGTCCACTTCGATCTGCTGAACGTACAACACTATCTATCCCTATTCATAGTTCTGAATTTTTTAGCTCTTCATTTGAAGTACATTCAGCTAGACCAGTGATGGGCAAACTTTTTAAGGGGAGGGCCAGATAAAATAAAAAAGTATCTAGGCGGGCCGAAAATAATTGAACAAAACCGATTTCTATTGGTGATAAAGTTTATTTTTGATTTTTACATTACACACAGCTTATATTATATAGATTATACCGGATTGACTACCCCGAAGGGCCGCATTTGGCCCTTATATTACGTTGTCTATCTCATTAAATATTTTCAAGAAAAGGCTAAAGCAAAAATATTTATCTGACAACACCTGATTACATCTTCCTCTCCTCTTCCGTTCCTTATCCTTTGGTTTTCCTATAATTACTATGAATTGTTCTTATATGCTATCTTTGTTTTTTTTTTTCTTTTCTTCTGTTGTATTTATTTATTTTGTAATGTGATTAACTTATTGCCATAGTACACATTGTTTTGTATATTTAATATTTACTCTGGTTGGTCGGAAGAAATTGCCATTAGGCAATAAGCCCGCCAAGTGTACTAATTATATGTACAAGAAGATTCAAAATGAATAAATTTTATAAAAATTGTTAAAAAAATGTTTAAGATGTACAATGAATGTGTTTTTTCATAGAAAATTAAATTATCTAGTTGGGGTGTTTCGGCATTTTTCCATATTTATAAAAAACGTGGAAAAATAAGCCTTTTAACGTATAAATTGGTCATAAAAAATGTTTTTCTTAGGAAAAAAGATTGAGAAATCCTGAAATTTTTTATATTTATACAAATTCTACCTTTTACGGTTAATAATAATCCAATAATTGATAACCCCTGCCCCCTAGACAAAATGTCACTTAGCTCAAGAAAAGATAACTCAATGCCATCATCCATATTAATTATAACTGTTGTATATTCTCTTATCATTGTATCTTGTTTGTTTTCCGAAATAAATAAAAATGTATGAAAGTGACAGCCGGGGGGGGGACAACGACGACGACTACACACAGCAGCCTCATTGTGGTATTACAAAGGTTAATTGGCGTAAGTGTGTTCTCCTTAAGAACTGCCACCCGCAAAAAAGTAAGGCAACTGTCACTTCCATAGAATGACACATTATCTAAGGGGGGCTGACTGGAACATAAATTTGAAATTCTGAGTATAAAGTTTTTTAGCCCTAAAATTTTCTTTAATTTCTGGGTCTGTGCATAAAGCAGATCAAAAGTTATAAACGACACACACCACTCACACATAGTAAAGCCCCAAATACTGTACACTTTAGATCTTCTCTATACACTATTGTTGCCTGTCTACCTTAGTAACAATTTAGATATATGTATTTAACTGTGGGGAGGGACATTATCTTATCATGAATAAGTAAGTAGTGAGTTTTCTTACATTGGTCAGACAGATAGCACTGCAGTTTTTCCTGCGAATGAGAGCTCCAAGGCGTGCCTTGCCCTTCACGATGCAGTACGGTACGCCCATCTTCCTGCACAACGCTGGCAGGAACAATACCAACTGAAAAAAACCATACCAGCAAAATGTTAAATACTATTTACTTCTCTGCAGTGGAGACTCGAGAATACAATTATACTTTTAGACCTGGGGGGCAAGTCTTATCCAACCGGTGAAATCAAAACCCTCACTATTACCCATATCATGTATATAATAGATGGGTCGATGGCGGAGCGGTTAGCGCGCTGGGCTAGTAATCCAGCAGTCACGAGTTCGAATCCTGCCTCGACCGATTTCATTCACCTATAGCACAAGCATTTATGCTTATTTTAGGAAACGTAGGAAGATTTTTATGTACTTGTTTAGCAAAGACATTATATGGAGTTATATAATATCCTTAGATGTCATAGAACTCCATATAATAATTATATCCATGATATGGGCAATCACGAGGGTTTTGATTTCGCCAGTTGGACCAGACTTGCCCCCCAGGTCAAACAGTGAAATTAAAACCCTCATGATTACCTCCATATAATTATATCCATGATACAGGTAATTGGATTTTGATTTCATCGTTTGATCGTACTTGCCCCCGAGATACACGGACTGCTTGTAGCAGTCGGAGTCAACAGCTGTCTGCATTTCCAATACACAACCACTTCAAGCTGCTACTACAACTCCATATAGCAACTAAATGAACGCTGGTAGCTTGAAAGTCATGTTGCAGTCAACCGACTGCTTCAAACAGTCCATGTATCTCGGGTCTCAGTTTTATGTCGAAACTATTTGATAGTTGTGAATACAGTTAAAATACAATGGGCATCATCAGCTCAGGGTCAAATGACATCAAAGCTACAGGAGCACTGAGCCACCTTCTTGGTATATCAAGGCCGAGTTGCATCCAGAGCACAGTTGAAGAAATTCATTACATCATAGCTGACAATACCCATACCAGGACACAAATCACGTTAAATGAGAAATGATTCAAATATTTATATTATGTCCACAATGGCCTTTATCGTAAAATGTATTATGATATTCTAATTTATTATAAATTACATTGCAACCAACCATTGGAGACAGTGGACTGCCCTAAGCTAAATATCTATACAAAATACCTAACTTTAACAAGTATCTAAGCTTTATTGTTGTATTGTTTCTCAGGTAACAGGTACTATGCTGACAGCCATGGCACAGTTGATAAGCCATTTGGCTTCTGTGCAGGCGTCCTGGGTTCGATTCCCAGCAGAGGAGAAATTTATTTCAATTCATTTCTCTCGCAAATATTGCTTCTCTGGGCTGGAAACACTGTTAGTTAGTTGTTAAACTCGCCACTTACACAAGGTGCAAGGAAGTGTTTATTATTATTACTATGTCAAATATTAATTTAACACGCACCCAATAACATGTTGGTATACCAAAAAATTAATTAAATGAGAAATAATATGTTGCCACATTCTGACTTATGATATTTGTTGTCTCACAATATCCAGACTGAATACATAATTTAAAACAGTGGATCCAACGGTTATCGAAACCGGGACCTTTTACTGAGAAGTCGGATATCAAACCAATTGATATTGTTTTTTATTTTCATTTGTATTAAGTGTGTGTTGCATTGTACTTTGTTTTTAGCAAATGGCTATTTTAGCCGTAAATTAAATGAATAAATCCATTTTAAAATAAACAAATAAAATAGAATGCAGTATATTTCCACAGATTTATTGCTACAGAATATTTTAGCCAAGGTGTCTCGGCATTATCAAGGTTTACATAATTCAACAACTAATCCAACACTACTTCAAATATTATTTACATTGTTGCCATATGTGTGGGCGGAGTTATAATGATTTTACAATGTTGTCATATTCATTTAGATCTTGATAATGCAGAGAGATACCTTGACAAAAATATGTAATAAATACATACTATCACAGCATATCCAGCAACAGGTTAGCATAACCTTATAAAAGGAAACTATCCCCAGACACCACCTAAAGGCTTTTCAGTTAGAATGAGTGGTGAACCTCATTACTGAACTATGTAAGATGTTACTTCGACTGTTATATTTTCGATTACCCGGCTCTTACGGGACATCCAAAAATGATTAATATTATTTTAAACATTTCAAAAAATCAAATCTGTGAAAATATTACTGTTGTATTTTACAAAAATGGTTAATTGTGTATTTTTGTATTTTACAAAAATGGTTAATTGTGTATTTTTGTATTTTACAAAAATGGTTAGTTGTGTTAAATGGTTTTATGTTACAGAATCAAACATTACCTCAATGGGATCGACATCATGGGCGATGATGACCAGCTGAGCCTTCTTCTTTTCGACGAGCCTGGTGACAGTGTTGGTGCCGGCCCGGATGGTGTTTGGCCTCTTGGAGGGGGTGTCCTCTTTTCCAGCGACCTGAAAAAATCCTCAAATTAAAAAATCTGACGACTGGACGTAGCAGATAATTTCAAGACAAGTGTAATGTCAGTGTTAAAAAGCTCGATAATTGTTAAAATCATCGTGATTCATTGATATTAGTTTGTGATCATCATTGAGATATTATTATAATACAAATGAGAATGTATAAATTACATATATGATAAATAAATTGTACCTCTGAATCTAGTAATTACTATGGTAGCATTTACAATTTTATTTTGCATATATATGTAATATTTTATTGCCAATAACATATATTTAACTTACATTATTAATACTTTTGTGAAAGCCAATATAACATTCAAGTTCTATTTTTGTTAAAACTAATTTAACATTCTATTTACAATATTATTTCTTGTGGATATCAATATTACATTCAATTTACAATATTATTTCTTGTGAATATCAATATTACATTCAATTTACAATATTATTACTTGTGAATATCAATATTACATTCAATTTACAATATTATTACTTGTGAATATCAAATATATTACATTCAATTTACAATACAGTGAAACCCGGATTTTACGTCCCCTTATTTTACGTTTTCCCGCCAATTGCGTGTTAAGTTTTAGGTCCCGGTATATTTTAATACATTTAATACCCGCTTTTACGTTTTTTTTCCCCGCGATTTACGTCGGAAATATTCAAAATATGTGAGTTACGCGCGTTTGACAATGAGTTGGCGCAGTACAAACATTAGCGACGTGACTTTAGAATGGCGTACAGTGATTGGTTTATTTCCAAAATTGTGATTGGTCGAAGTACAAGACGCAACGTGGTGATTGGTTAATTTCCGAAATTGTGATTGGTCGGAGTACATATGGGGTGGGTATAGGCGACATCTTTAATCATCTGTCATTTTGCTTTCAGTGCTTTCGCATATTCGTCATTTGTATTCGTTTCAGTGGTTTACAGTCTGTTCTTTTCTTATTTACAGTATAATCGTTATAAAGTGAAAAAAAATGTCTCAACAATTATTATTATTATTATTTATTAGGAGTGGGTCCAACACGCCCCTGCACCGTGACCATAGGTTGATCTATTGTGCCTCCTTTAGGGGGATGTCACTTCAACAGCAATCCGGTTTCTTGAATAAAGTCCCATATTTTGCAGATTGAAATGCCTCCCAGATCTTGGGGTCTTAGTATAAAGGCTCCCAGGTGTCTGTGTCTGGATTCCATTAGGGCTGGACACTCGCAGATCACATGAGAGGCTGTTTCTTCCTCTTGTTGACACTTTCTACAATTTGGTTCATCGGCGATCCCCATTATGTAATGGTGTCTTTTTAGATGACAATGCCCAGTAAATAGACCAGTCATCGTTCTTAGTTGCTCTCTGCTGAGACTCAGCAGCTTTCTTGTCCTCTTTTTGGAGGGCCCTTCTATGAATTCTTTCGCCTGCCGTTGTCCACAACTAGCTTCCCAGAACTCTTTGTGTTTGACTGTTATCCAGTCTTTAACCGATCTTTTGATTGTTGCTGCAGACAAGCCAACCGCTGGTTCAGGTCCTATGAAAGGCATCCCTGATCCTTTCTTTGCCAGCTTATCTGCTCTTTCATTTCCTTCTATACCTTTATGTCCAGGTACTCACACCAAATGTATTTTGTTGTTTTCCCCTAGCCTGTCAAGGTAATTTAGACAGTCCCATACCAGTTTTGAAGTGACCTGGTATGATTCTAGCGCCTTAAGGGCTGCTTGGCTGTCTGATAAAATACAAATGTTCCTATTTCTATAGTTCCTATTTATATTCTCACATGCACATTCAATAATTGCGTACATTTCTGCCTGGAATACAGTAGAGTATTGTCCAAGACTACATGAAAAATTCATCTTGGTTCCCCAACAATGCCCCCCCGCACCAGTGCCTGTGCTGGTCTTTGATCCATCTGTATACCAGATCAATCCCTGCTTCTTTGGTTTATATACCTTTTTCCCATCCCATTCTTCGTACGTGGGGTAGCTGACTGTGAATGGTTTGTGGTAGTGGTAGTGTGGTAACATTTTGTCCGTACTTATATATAATAATGAGTCCAGCTTATTGTCCCCACTGAAATTGGTATGGCCGTAGCCTACATGTTTATGGCTCCAAAGGCCATTACAAATTAATCTATATATTCCAAGCCTAGCCTCTGGCTCAATCACTATATGAAGGGGTGGAAGGCCAAGAAGGATCTCTAAAGCAGCTGTTGGCGCTGTTCTAATTGCTCCTGTAATTCCCATACACGCAAGTCTCTGTAACCTACCTAGCTGGTTCTTACAGGTCATAAGTTTGGTTCTTGGCCACCATACCAGTGCAGCATAACTGATGACCGGTTTAATTATGGTGGAGTAGACCCAGTGCAGGGTTTTGGGTTTAAGTCCCCATGATTTCCCAAAGGTTCTTCTACATGCCCAGAAAACTCTGCTTGCTTTATTTGTTATATGATCAACGTGTTGTTTCCAGTTTAATCCCTTGTCGATTATCACTCCAAGGTATTTAACCTGGTCACTGGGCATGATCTGCTTTCCAAAAAGAGTTGGTGAAATAAAGCCTTCTAGTTTCCTCTTTTTGGTAAATGGTACTAGGACTGCCTTATTAGGGTTAATTTTCAGTCCCACATCTTTGCACCATCCTTCAACTGCTTGGATAGCTGATTGAGTCACTTCCGTGACTGTCCTTGGGAATTTTCCACTTACAATGATTGCAATATCATCTGCATAGCCTATGGCTTTAATCCCTTTTTTCTCGAGTTTGTCCAGTAGTTCATCCACTACCAGAGTCCACAAGAGTGGTGATAGCACCCCCCCCTGAGGACAACCCCTGTTAGTGGATGCCCTTACTGTCTCCCCGAATAGGGTTGCTGATACTATTCTATCCTTAAGCATCGAGTTGATCCATCTGCTTATGGTGTTTTCAATTCCATGCCTCTTAGCAGCCTTGGTAATCACCTCATGAGAGGTTTGGTCAAATGCTCCCTCTATGTCAATGAATGTCCCAAGTGCTAGCTCCTTATAATATAAGGATTTTTCAATACTCAGCACTATTTCATGCAGTGCTGCTTCTGTGGATCTACCCGGTTGGTCTGTCTTGTTGGAATGTCTCAACAAAGAAAAGCTTTGTCGGTGCATGAGAAAAGGAATATTCTCGAAAAAGTTGATAAACATGTGGGTTCACGCGTTTCGCTGGCCCGTGATTTAGGGATTCCTATTACTACTTTAGCGTCAATCATTAAAAATCGAGAATCGATTGAGAAAAGCGCCATTCAATGTGGTCCCAAGGCGAAAAAACGCATGTATATAAGATCGTCGAAATACGAAAAAATGGAGATTTTGAAAGAATGGTTTGTCAGTGCGCGAGCCAGCAATATTCCCGTCGGCGGTTCGATTATTCGTGAAAAGGCGCTGCACATCGCGAATCGTCTTAATATTGAAGGGTTTACTGCATCAAATGGGTGGATAGATGGTTTTAAAAAGAGGCATAATGTGGTCTACAGGTCAGTTTGCGGGGAATCACGCAGTGTTAGTGTTGATTTAGATATCGCCCAAGATTGGAAGCAAACGTATTAGTGATGTTCAAGACGAGACCTTTAGGTCAATATATAATATTGAAAGAGAGTTGCAAAAAAAGAAAAAAATGCAACAAACGAATATTAATGACTTTTTTAATAAAAAATAAAATTTTAATGTTTATGTTCACTCTATGTGAACAATCTGTTTTTACTTTTATAATAAATTAATAAATAAAACATTGTTTTTTCAATATCCCCCCATGTGTTCACACTATGTACGTGCACTATCTGTATTAAATAAAATGTGTTTTTTTGATACCCCCTATTTACATTTTCCCTCCAATTAAGTTTTTTTTTACAGACCCTTAAAAAACGTTAAATGGGGGTTTCACTGTATTTGCTCTTGTGAATATCTATATTACATTCTTTCTTCTTTCCCCTTAGCGCTTTTATCCCATTTCTATCGGGGTACGCTTTGACCATGATCCTAGAATTGGCGAGTCTGGTTATTACATTGAAGCGACAGCCATCTGACCTTCGTAACCCTTAGAAAGGGGAACCAGACAAATTGGATCATGGCTACATATAGCTAGTGATATAAATCCGCACATAGATTTTTTTAAAAATCCAGGTGCGTGCCCCACCCGGATTCGAACTGTCGACCTCACGCATGTGAGGCAACGAGTCTACCGGTGGGATATCAAAGTTATAATATCTATATTACATTCAATTTACAATATCGTTAGATTAAAATTCATATACTAGCAATAATATCTATATCCTTCCTTGGTTTTATTAATTTCATTATACATCCGTTTCCACTGCTGTGATCGTAGTCTCGTTTCTGTCAATAAAATACTCACGTTGATTGATCCGTGTTTTCACTTGGTAATCCTAACCACCCTATCAATTATTTCTTGTGAATATCAATATTACGTTCAATTTAAAATATTATTCCTTGTGTAGGCATATATTATTAATATATGCAGTACAATCTGGCTATTGTGATACGATTTAAAATTGAAATGGGGATATTTGAATTACCTTGGCTTCAGCCTTGGCCTTTAATCTCTGCTTCTTTTGGATTTCACTCTCAGGTCGATACTTGCTCAGGATTTTGAAGAGACCCTTGGCTGTAAAGATATACAACATTTAAATAAACAATAATATCAATAGCTATTAATAAATTGTTAAAGACTCCATATGACATCAGTGTTAAAAAGCTCGTTATTGTAAAAAATACAACATGATTTGTTTCAGAATCAATATTCATCATTTTGTGGTTGGGAGATATTGCCTCGTGGCAATAAACCTTTTTAATATTTCTCATTTCGGAGATTTTGTTTTATATTTCAACCATTTGAAGTTGCATGTAATCTGTAACCTAACTCTGCTGCCTTGAACCCAATCCAAATTTAGAAAATACTTACCAATTACCTGCGTACATCCAAATAGGTATCGACTATTACACTTAAAACATACCTGCCTACCTACTGGCTTATTCTGTCAATAGTTAGCTAGCTGGTCTCTACTTGAAGTTGTCTTATAAAAAAAACTACACTAAGGTTAACAGTGGGTGTGTTTTTCCTGCGTGATTTTATATCAAGAAAACAATGGAAGCGTACGCAGTCTTTTTTTTTTAGTTTTACAACAAATTAAACTGCAGCAGGAAAAAAACAGTGCGGTCAGGCACCGCGACAAAATTCATAATACACTCTCCTCATGATACCCGCTGAGAATGAGAAAAAAAGAGCGGAGGATTTAAAAGTTGGTGAAATCAAAGTGAATAATAAGCTAGCAGCACTCACCTGTCTGTTTGTCGAGTGTTGACTGGAACTGGTGAATTGGCGGTGGCACCTTCAGACGGCGCTTGAGCACCGCCTTCTGGCGTTGGATACGGACGTACTTGGGCCAGCGGACAAATCTGGAAAGATCACGTTTGGGCTGTACATCCTGACCTGGAAAATGGCAAACATATTTTTTTTTTTTTTTCTTGTGTGACCAGACCATCTAAATGTATTTACATTAATTTTATTCTTCTATAAGAATTTCTCCTGACAATGGCTATAACCTGGGAAGCTGTTTCTCTTCATTTTATATTCTTTCCTTGTGTTTCCATTTCTTGTTCTGTCATACATCAGAGGAAGGTAAACTGTTGTAGAGTCGTGGAGCAATAAATGAAAAATTTCTTTGACCAAAATATGTTTTCATATGTGTATCCAATAACCAAGGATTTAGGATGACAAAATTCCATTTGTTTGTAACTTTTCAAACAATTTTTAATCTTCATAATGGAAGTTTATTATCATTTATAGTGACTTTGCAAATCTTAATCATGAGTTGATTTGTATTCATTTAAATTTCTTTGTAAAAAAAAAACAACTTTTCTCCATTACGTCTCACAGGGTTGACAGAGAGAACGACACATTTTGTAATTTAACATGCGTCGACCTGATCATCTCAACTTTATATATTTTCTTCGTCCATTGTATGCATTAATGGTTAATTTAGGGAATGTATAATGTGTAAATTTCACAAGGACATATCCATTCTTAGATATATACCTCACATTGTTCAATATTTTCTATTTAAACATTTTCTACATATTGTAAATACCCTAAAATGATGATAAAAAATAAATATGCACTGTCAGCTCAGAGTCAAATGACATCAAGGCGTCAGGATCGCCGCGCTACCATTCTTGGTAATACGCACGGGGGCATCCTGCGCTCAGTTGAAGAAATTCAAATAATAAACATCATTGCTGACAGAGCACACACTTATTACGTAAAAGTGAAATAGTTTGAATGTGTTTATAGTTACCGATGCCAAAGTTGCGTGTCCTCTTCTCAAAGAGGGGGTTGACAACCTTCTTGGGTTCCACTTTCTTGACGACCAGAGGGGCGGCCGCAACCTTCTTTCCTACCTTCTTCTTGGGCTGAAAACAACATGTCACACTTTTAAATGGAATATCTTATACGATTTAATGAAACCAATAATTCAGACATCAAGTTGGTCAAACGAAAGTTTGTATTAACACACTCGCAGACACATATTTCATGAAGAATCCACTAATATAGACATATCGAGGGAGATCGCGATCCACTTCCACGCCGGCGACGCTATAGAGCTCATTGGCCCTGTTCACCACCGGACGCAGCCGCAACATCGGACAAACACAAAATATCCACCATCCATCGGGTTCAACCACTGCCCCCGAGAATCCAACCACACACGTCAGGGCCTCCGATTGGTCTCGAAATCGGCCGCTAAGTACACTCCGTTTCAAGTCGGAGGGGCTAATATAGACATATACCATATAGACATATACCATTTTTGGGAATATTTCATTTTGTTATTTATTACAATATGCGGAAAATTGTGTTTTCCAGAAAAAATGAAATGACGGCTATAGCCGTCATTAGCTGAATAAGAGATTCAATTTTGACTGCTAGCCATCATAACCATCAATGTGTTGATGGTGAGAGTGGATCCTTCATGAAACATGTGTCCGCGAATGTGTTAAATATTTTATCGTAGTAAAACATAGAGATAAATTAAGTAAAGTAAAAATATAAAGCTCAATACTATCGTATCCATCTTAAATCGGTTTATTGTAAAATTCAGTTCTATGACTTAAAAATTAAAACAGTAACAATTAAGACAAAAAAAATTGTAATCTGACAAACGGTGAAGGAAACAAAGTTTATGGAAAATGATTTACGAATTATACTACAAAAAATAATAGCATGTTGTACGAATAAAACACACTTTCATTTACAAAAATACATTGTATATTTCGAAAAATGCAGTACAAAATTACTGCAAGCTTTAATCCGAAATTTGTACATCCGTGCAGGGTATAAATTTTCCATGATTGAATTGGCACTATTGTACTTTGTATAAAACACGAACTAGATATTTTGAAAGTAGTTTTTAAAGAACAGCTCTGGCTCATATTAATAAGCAAAGTTTAAAAAATTTAATGTTACAATATATCAAGGAATGCAATAATTAAAAGCAATAGACGTTCATAGAAAATAATACTACGCGTGTTTTTGATAGCTCGGAGCAGGCCAGACACATTTGTTAGAAAATTTTGTACCAACGAAAATGAAATGTGTACCTATTTATAAACAAATGATTTCTGTCTCAATATAACCATTTTCAGATAGGTCGAGTTTGTCAGACGCTATTCTAACAAAAAAGTATATCAATTTGTTGATCTACGCGACTCTCCATTACAACTGTAGTAGAACTAGTGTGTGGGACACACGATTAACACAGGAAATTACCAACAATAGATAGGCGACACTAAATATCAATGATATATCAAGTAATCAACACAAAATAATATAAAAACAACAATATTACTATTACTAAACCACATTTTACGAAAACAATCAAGACCTTTGAGGTTATAAAGATTTTTTTGACATGTTTATTTCAATAAAAGGGATGAGCGTTCGTTCTTATCGAATCGATATAAATTGGAAGTTATGCGCCGCAATGATTAAGAGCTTTTACAAGAACATAACACGGAAAGAATAATTTGACATCTGAAAAATGTGGACATGATGTGTGAAACTTTACCCAATGGACGAAGAAAACAAAACTTCATCACGACGACCGACGGAGAGAAACGCGTTAAATAATTACTGTCACAGATAATAACACTCACTCACCTTCTTTTGTACCATTTTGAATGGTATTAAATTAAACGATTATAAAACCACGAACAGATTCGTGGCCGGTAAAGTGACACAAACCAGTCGGCGATAATGGCCGATAAAGAAAGAATATTTGTGACGTTTCCGGTAGATTCGTGATACAATGTTCCTATTGGCTAGCAGTGTCACGTGACTTATGATTGAAATGTGCTAATGTTTTCCTCTAGTGGCGAGTGGTGTTACTAAAAATTTAATGCGAATCTGCTTGAAATGATAAGAATAAGAATCTGTATATTATTTTTCTAAGAACAATTTATGAAATTCTTACATTACAAAATATTATAGAGATATATTTGTTAGTAATTTTATAATATATTTAAATAATGAAGAAAATATTTTTTCATATCTTTAGATAATATAGTTTAATATTGTTTTATAAGATTTTTGTAACTAACACAAGATTTTACGTCTAAATATCGTTAGATGGCAGCACATACTTGTATTTCCCGTTTTTTTTAAATCGTTAAATATCAAAAAATCGTTTAAAATATGTTGATATTATTTATTTTTTTTAGAAATTTGTGAAATAAATAGAAATTCTTTTTTTCAAAAATAAATAGTTATCCTATTTTCCTGGACTCACGTGTCTAGAATTTCACGATTATTGTATTGATTGGTTCAAAGCAAATGCGAAAACAAGTAGTTATTTGTTTTATACAAAACATGTTTTTTCGTTGGGTTAGCTGTTAGCTAGATGACTCCTGAGCAAGGTCCCGGGTTCAATTTCCAGTGGAGATAAATGTATTTTCTTCAATGTGGATCTGTGAGACGATACAACACCTACAATGTGGCAACTTGTTATCGAGTGTGAGTTGAATTAATGTTTATTAATGAATATTATAAACCCATTAGTTGCCCGAGAATCAACAAAAAATAGGTAAATAAAATAAAATGCAATAGTTGAAGAATTATTTTTTTATTTTTTTGCATATTGTTACAGCTTGTATTGTCTATAGAAGCATTATTCACAGTTATTTTTTTATAATATTAAGCTCTCACAAAATGAGAGAAAAATTGACAATATTAAATATAGACAATAAAAATATTATGTACAAACATCACATTCAAATTATCAGTTATTTTATAATACAATTATCAAATAAAACTATTGTAATGTCTGGTATAAATTAAATAACGTAATATACATTCATAATGGATAATTTATTGCAATTGAAAAAAAATAGACATAAACATGATAGGTACATTAATAAAATAATCTTAATCTTATTCTGTAACAAAAATAGATATATTAATTTGCTTTCAAAATTTATGACAAAGTTGTAAGTAATTTAGTGTTGAGCAAAAATCTTGTAGTCTTGGGCTGTGTTCAGATAGAACTGTACCTGAAGTTATAGCAGATTATAGCATTTTTCACACCTATCTCCAAAGAGAATATAACCTTACGGATAAGAGACATAGCTCCATACAAAAAAATTGAATCAGCAAAATGTATGAAAATATCATCCATGTAGTACCAATATTGAGAAAAATAAAATTGTCATGTTGCCTCCTTGCATTTTTGACAACTGAACAAAACATAGGGATGGGAAAGAGCTTTATAAATGCTGCCAACACTAGTGATGGGCAACATCAAGAATAATTTACAAAAAAAATGTTGCTTATATCAAAGGCATTAAATGATGTTTATTTTATAATCAGAGAGGAGTAAAAAATACACAGCATAGTTTACATATTGTTTATTTATCATTTTATAAACAGCGAAAAACATAATACATTGAATATGATGTTTATTTATTAACTCAAAAACAGGAAAAAAAACATACAGCATATATTTTTTATAATATAAATGAGTTGTCTGCTACAAAAATTATACAATTTCAATAAATCAACATAGATTTTTGGAAAATAATAAATTAATAAACAAATTGATTACTGGATTGAAGTAAAATTTTAAAATAATTTTGTACTTCAAAGAACATTAAATCAAATATAACTAGAAATAGGTGATAGATGGTGAAATTTATAAATTCTAAATATTCTTCTCTTCATCTCTTTTTAATCCTGCATCAACTTCCTCCCGTGATTGCCAGCTGTCTTGCTATTTGTTTGATTTTGATCTCCTCCTGGGGTAGCAGATGGGGATACATTCCCAAATAGGTCTTTTTAAGAAGTATTTTTTCCATTCTAGTATAGAAACTGAGCAAGTGGTATTGTGTCTGTCTTTTTTCCAGAAGGTTTTCAACTCTACACAATGGAGTGCTCACTTCTTTCCTGAGAGTGCCATCTGAAAAAGGAAGACAGATATACAGAAAACACATTTTTATGATAGTTCTCAAAAAGTTTGATATTAAATTGTGCATATCACTATAGACAATTTACATATTCATGAATGAACTAGAATCAAAATATTTATTCATATTTTAATTTTATTTTACATTACTTCTAGGGCAACTAACAGGTACTACGTCAAATATGAATTTAACACACACTCAATAACAAATGCCACATTCTGGAGGCTTACAATATTAATACCGCCAAAAGCTTTATTTTTCCCGTAATATACACGGCCAAAGACAGTACTAGTGAACGGTTACCCAGAAACAAAACAAATAGTGCACTTATACTTAACAGAACATAATAAAGTCAAAATACAAACCTGGTGTATAACTCGCCACATGAAAAGGAAATTCCTTAAGTTGCTCATCAGTAAGTGGCAATGAAGATAATTTTAAAGTGGGGATGGCAGTTTTTTTTAAGTCGATTCACTTTACGATTGAAACTTCTTTTATCGAAGTGGTCACCACACACATATCGAATTTGGCACAATCTTTCTATTGGCACAAATACCAATTCTGGATTGCCTACAGCTTTCGCCCATTCTTTGCATCTGAAATCAAAATGATAAATGCATTATGTACCTATTGATTATTGAATACATAAAAAAATTATTTTAAAATATTATGTGCATCCATTGTTTTGTGAACATGGATATTGGAATATTTTCTTGTTTGTAATTTTTTTCTAAGTCATACATACATACATACATACCATCACGCCATGTCCCTCACGGGGTAGGCAGAGAGAACCGAACGCCACATTTTTCTATCTTGACACACATTCATTGCCTCATCAACATTCATACATCGTCTTATACACGTTCGTCTGTTGTTCACGCTTCTAACATTTCCATCTTTCAGAATAAGTCATACTATGTAAAAAAATATTTGGTTTATAATAGGTGTGAGGAAATGTAGTTATTTTTTACACTTAAATAAAATTATTATAAAATAAATTTCGCATTAAGGGGGGGACTGCTGCCAACGTACCTATTTTTCAATTTGATATACCATCATAATTTCTTATCAAATCGTTTTGAAAAAAATAATTTAGATAGTTTGGGTATTTATAAAGAAAAATGTATCTTTACTTTTTGATAATGTTCTGTATAAATTCTTGTAGAAAAATAATGGCATACCCCGATTTTCAACGTTTTACGCCTTATATTTTTAATAAAATATAAGGCGTAGTTCAACATATTTTTTTTTAAATTAAAGAAGACAAAAAAGAAACGAAATGTTAGAAGTGTGAGCAATAGACGAACTGTGAGCAACAGACGGAAATGTTAGAAGTGTGAGCAATAGACGAACATGTATGAGACGATGCATGAATGTGGACGAGGCGAGAGATGCGTGCCAGGATAGAAAAATGTGGCGTTCGGTTCTCTCTGCCTACCCCGCAAGGGACATGGCGTGATGGTATGTATGTAACTTGAATATATACACTAATATAATTATTTTCAAACTCCTATAGCATAATAAATTATAATTGTCATATGGTTCTAAACAATAACAACATTACTCCTTGGAGTCCACCTAGACTATAGCCTGACTCTCAAAAAAACAAATAAATTGCACAACTAGAGCAGCATTTTATCATCTTCGTAGAATCAAGTCAATTCGCAGAAATCTTCCAATAGACGCTACTAAATCTCTCATCAACGCTTATGTTATTTCAAGACTTGATTACTGCAATCTAAAGTATTTAACACCGCTACTAGAGTTTAAATATAATAGGTATACTATTGTATACATCGTTTTTATGTTTATTTTTTAATTTAATAAGATCAATAACCTAGATTTTAAACTTGAATGAATATCTACACTGATGTTTCCATGCTTTGATAGCAAAAGAATTCATTTAACATGTGGTCCTAAACAATAACAACATTCAAAACAAATATGTACTCTAATGCTTTCATAGCAAAAAGAAATAAACCATATATCCGTAGGTTATATTCTCTTTGAAATAAACTTCACGCGTGGTTCATAGTGGTCCGCAAAATAGAAGATGTTTCTATGAAATTGAATTATATTGAATAAATAAATATAAATCTTACCTTATTTAGTTATATAATCCTCAGAAGTCTTAAAATCGTGCGTTATTATCATTTATCACCCAAACAGAATAAAAAAAAAATAAAATGCGTCTCAGATAACCTCAATAACCAACAGCAAAATTGAAAGGTTAAAAGAAAATGGCAGAAAATGGTTTGAAATCACTTGAAGTTTGCTAGTGTAGTTTTGCAAATTGGGTTCGTCATGTTGGCTAAATTTAGTTTTTCTATATTGGTTACATGATGATGATAACTCCTATAGAACATTTTTTTGTATGAAAGTTGGGACCCACTGCCTATCTCACTGAACGCTTTCTAGCGGCGTTACATTCAGAACGCAGCATCAGGCGTTTTAAATATCAAATCGCACTTTTATTTTCATAGTGACACTATACAATATTGTAAATATTAAATTTTTATAACCAGCTATGTATTTTAGATGAGCGTTATATATTGAATACAGAAACACCAGATCTCTAGTTCAAATATTTACCACCAATTGGCATTATTGTGATTTGTATTTTTTCAAATTAAATAAAAAAATCCAAATCCTTTAATCCCTAATTGTGATTTTTTTTTGTTTAGTGTCACTATGAAAATAAAGGTGCAAAATGTCATTTATCATACATGTGTCTTTTTAGGTTATATTTTCATTGAAACAACAATAATTGGGCAGTGGAGTAAATAATGATCTCTGACCTTTTATTGGAAATTATTGAATGATATATTTATAACTTAACCTCTTTGTGAATGCATATTGTCATCATAAATAATGTCAACTGACATAATAGATACCACAGTCTACCAAAGAAACAAGTCATAATTCCACAGATAAAATAGAAGTCAACAGATACTATTACTTACTGTCGAGCGTTTTTCACCCGACAATTATACAGAGCGTTTGGAGCGTACACTCGACGTTCAATCTGAACGCGACAGTGTCACATTTTCTGTTTCCGGTCATTCTGAACGGCGCGCGGCGCGGCGTTAGAATCTCACTTAGTGTTCGCCTTGGACTTGATAATTATTATTACCAACATCAAAACTAGGCTTGGAAAACCAAGATTTTTGCAGAACTTAGTCGTATGCAATCAGTGATATGTTATGGAAAGATATGCAACGGAATTTAAAAAATCTGCACACTAAAACATGAGTCAAAAGGTACGCAAACAAAAGGGATGGAGAGAATAAACTATTGTAACTGTTATCAGGTGCCGTGTTTATTTATTTATTTAGGGACAAATACAGTCTAAAAATACTAAAATGGAATAATACACTATAAAATAAAAACAAACAGACCAATTACATATGTCCACAGATATTAAATATGAAACATTTTAAGCATCATAAATTTAAATATAACTAAGATGTATGTTTGCCTGTGACGGGAAAGGAAGGGAAGAGAAAAAAAGGATGGGAAAAGGATTGTGACAGTTAAATTGTTATATTTTTGTTACAAACAACAACTCAAAATGTAAATAAAAGTATACAAAAGATAATATTAGAAAAAACACAAATAACTAACAAAAAAAAATTCAACATACGAGTTCATGCTATACACTTATAGAGAGAATTTTTGTATGCGTTATTACTAGCGGTGAATATATCAGAATGTGTGATACTGGCTGAGAGGTTGACATTATAGAAGTTACAAGCCCTTTTGATAAACTCATTTTGATTAGAATTAGTGTTACTTCGAGGAACGTAAAACAAGTAGTTCAATCTGCCATTTCGCAACGGCGCATGGAAATAGAAAAAGAAAGAGCGCAGAAAGGTATGCATTAGAGAAGGACATAATGTGAGTGTTTTAAAAAAATGTGTGAGACATTGTGCGTGACACTTATTTGCGAATACAGTGGTACCTCGACATACGAGTTTAATTCGTTCCGCAACCTTGCTCGTATCTTGAATTACTCGTATCTCGAAGCATATTTCCCCATACAAAACAATTGAACTACCATTAATCCGTTCCAACCCCCAAAATGTCACCCCAGTTATTTTTGTTACATGGTTTTGAATAATAAAAACGTATTTATAAATGACAAATATTTATTGTACAAAAACAAAGAAGAGAATGTAAAGAAATAAATTAGATATCCTCACTGATCTTTGCCTTTTCGCTTTATTTTTCTCGCTTTCACCTGTAGGCCGTTTAGAAAAAAACATGTCCAAGGAGGTTTGTTTCTTCCTCCCTCTCAGAATGTTCCGGAAATGAGTTAGGCAAGTGTCATTAGAAAGATCAGATGCACGACCTGTTGCAACTTTTCCTGGGTGTTTCTTTTCCACGAACTGTGAAACTCTCTCCCACATTCCTAAGACCTCCTTTATCTCACTTGTAGAAATAACCTCCTCCTTCTCTGACTCCTCGAAACCAATTTCTTGTATAACCTCCGTATGCTGCTGTGACTGTAACTCTTGTATCTACCGGCCGACCTGCTAAACCGAACTCGTATCTCGAATTTCGCTCGTAACTCAAAGCAAAAAATCACTCGCTCGCCGGCTCGTATCTCGAAAAACTCGTATGTTGGGGCACTCGTATGTCGAGGTACCACTGTAATTTGTATGGTGTTGCATATCTTTCCATAACATATCACTGCATGCAATAAAACTTTTTGAAAAAGTACCAATCTATTTTTATTTTATTTTAGAGTAATTAGCTATCAACTGTCAAAAGTTCTTTTCTATCATCATCGTTTGTCCCGTAAGAGCCGGACAATCCAAAATATAATATGCAACAATAACATCTCAGTTAGTTCTGCTATGAAGTTCACGCACATTCTGAATAAAGTGCCTTTTATGTGAGACGATATTGGAGTGTGGAGATACAGGCATGTGTCGTTTCACTGATTACCACACTGTTTGAATGAATATTTTCATAACATTTCTTAATATTTCTTCCATGTTTCATTGTAATTACTACAATGAAACATGAAAAAAGGGCATAATATACTGCGGAAACATGATCAATTAACAATAGTTTAAATTTTTATTTTATTAAAGGTATGATATTATAATTATTATTATAATATTGTATATGAGATGGGCTGGACATAACTCCCCACTATATCCCCTTGGGGTAGTTAGAAACAAAAGTATACTTAATGTGCTTGAAAACGTCCATCAAAGAATTTTACGATATATTAATTTATTTTTCTATTTTCTACGAATCTGTCTGACTAAATTATCATTATAGAAGATTGCTGTCTGAGTTGCAGAGTTTTATTAAAACGTGTATATGTTATATGATTACATAAATATTCGAAAGCGTCTAATTTTTTTTTCCAACTATGATTTGGTATTATGTTTATTTGTAATCCATAGATAAAATATAAGGTAGATGTATGTATATTTTAACAACAGCAACAGTAGATATTACTAAGAGAGAGAGCTCATTTTTTGACAGTCAATCATGAGATTAATAATTATTCTAGAATTCAAAATGGTAGGCGTTCTGTATAATTAATGAGCGCCATTTTCTTTTATACGATTTCAATATACAAATAGATCTAATAAACTCGCAATATACCGGTTTTAGATCCAAAAATAACAGCTGATTTCATGAAATAAGTTATTAAAACATAGAGTGACGAATATAAAGAGCTGACATAACCTACAACTTAGGTACATCCCAAACAAATCCGATGTTTATTTAAATATAATTGGGATTATAATGACACATTACAGCAGTAAAAGTATTGGCTTTTCGAAATGGGTCTGCGCATTAAGGGGGCGACTGCTGCCAACGTACGTATTTTTTCAATTAGATATTGGATCTTTACTACAAAACGAATTATTTTGAAAAATAAAATAACTTAGTTAGTTTGGATATTAATAAAGAAAATATACCTTAACTTTTTAATTATGTTCTGTATTGTAGAAAAATAATAAGCATACCCCGATTTTTGACATTTACATACCTTAAATATATAAAAAAACTATGAGGAATAGAGAAATATATATTTTTTTAAATTAAAAAATAAAGTATCTGGAAAAGTATGTTGTGTGGTTGCATTATTGCATCAGGTTAAGTAAATAAACCAAAAAACTTTTATTTCGCAATGGCGCTGAATGGAAATTAAAATGTTTTTTTGGTTTCTTTGCAAAACCTGAAGCATTAATGTAACGTCACGACATATTTTTCCAGATATTTTTGCCTTCTTTAATTTAAAAAATATATATTGCTCTACGCCTTAAAGTTTATTAAAAATATAAGATAAACGTTGAAAATCGGGGTATCCCGGGAGTCCGCAACCTGCGGCTCGCGAGTCACATGCGGCTCTTAGGATATGAATCTTTGGTTCCATACGCAATATTATTTATTTTATCAATAAAAACATTTAAAAATCGTTCTGAATCGATTAGCGAGGATAAAGCACTGATTCTATCTCTCAGCCACTTGTACTAGAATTTATACGTTTATTTTTTGTAGAAAAGCAGTGTTATTATTCGAGTTATTTTTTGGAAATAGGGTATTATTAGAAAAGCGGTGTAATTATTCGCGTTATTTTTTTGAAAAAGGGGTGCTATTTTTGTAGAAAAAAGGTATTATTATTCGATTTATTTTTTTGGAAAAGGGGTGCTATTTTTATAGAAAAGTGTTGTTATTATTCGCGTTATGTTTTAGGAAAATGGGTGTTTTTTTGTATAAAGCGATGTTATTAGTCGCGTTATTTTTTTTTGGAAAGGGGTATTATTTTTGTAGCAAAGTGGTGTTATTATTCGCGTTATTTGTTGGAATAGGGGTGTAATTTTTGTAGAAAATAAGAGTTATTATTCATGTTAGTTTTTGGAAAAGGGGTATTATTTATGTAAAAAAGCAGTGCTATTATTTGAGATATTTTTGGACAAAAAAGGTGATATTTTTGTAGAAAAGCGGTGTTATTATTCGCGTATTTTTGGAAAAGGAGTATTATTTATTGTAGAAATCAGTGTTATAATCGTTTTATTTTTTGGAAAAGGGGTTTAATTTTTTTTAAAAGTGGTGTTATTGTTCGCCTAATTTTAAGGAAAACGGGTGTTTCTTTTTGTATAAAGCGATGTTATTATTCACGTAATTTTTTGAAAAGGAGTATTATTTTTAGAGAAAAGTGGGGTTATTATTTGCGTTGTATTTTGGAAGAGGGGTATTATTTTTGTAGAAAAGTGGTGTCATTATTAGATTTATTTTTTGGAAAAGGAGGGTTATTTTTGTAGAAAAGTGGTGTAATCATTGGCGTTATACTGTGGAAAAGGGGTTTACTTTTGTAGAAATTGGTGATATTTGTCGTTTTATTTTTTGGAAAAGAAGTGTTCTTTTTGTAGACAAGTGGTGTTATTATTCGCGTTATTTGTTGAAAAAGGGGTGTTATTTTTGTCGAAAAGATGTGTTATTTTTGTCGAAAAGATGTGTTATTATTCGCGTTATATTTTGGAAAAGGGTTATTATTTTTGTATTAAAGTGGTGTTATTATTCGTTTATTCTTTTGGAAAAGGAGTGTTATTTGCGTTATTTTTTGGAAATACGGTGTTTTTTGTATAAAGCGATGATATTATTCGGGTAATTTGTTTGGAAAAGAAGTTATATTTTTTAAAAAAGTGGTGTTATTATTCGCGTTATATTTTGGAAAAGGGGAATTATTTTTGTAGAAAAGTGGTGTTATAATTCGCGTTATTTCAAGAAAATTGGGTGTTATTTTTGTAGAAAAGCATTGTTATTATTCGCGTTATTTTTTTGGAAAAGGAGTTTTATTTTTAGAGAAAAGTGGTGTAATTATTCGCGTTATATTGTGGAGAAGGGGTTTATTTTTGTAGAATTTGTGATATTATTCGTTTTATTTTTTGGAACAGAGATCTTCTTTTTGTAGAAAAGTGGTGTTATTATTCGCGTTATTTGTTGATATAGGGGTGTTATTTTTTTAGAAAAGAGGTGTTATTATGCGCGTTATATTAAGGAAAATGGGTGTTATTTTTGTAGAAAAGCATTGTTATTATCCGCGTTAATTTTTGGAAAAGGGGTTTATTTGTTGATAAAGGGGTGTTATTTTTTAGAATAGAGGTGTTATTATTCGCGTTATATTTTGAAAAAGGGTTATTTTTTTGTAGAAAAGTGGTGTTATTATTCGTTTTTTTCTTTTGGAAAAGAAGTGTTATTATTCGCGTTATTTTAAGGAAAATGGGTGTTATTTTTGTAGAAAAGCATTGTTATTATCCGCGTTAATTTTTGGAAAAGGGGTTTATTTGTTGATAAAGGGGTGTTATTTTTTTTAGAAAAGAGGTGTTATTATTCGCGTTATATTTTGAAAAAGGGTTATTTTTTTGTAGAAAAGTGGTGTTATTATTCGTTTTTTTCTTTTGGAAAAGAAGTGTTCTTTTTGTAGAAAAGTGGTGTTATTATTCGCGTTATTTTTTGAAAAAGGGGTGTTATTTTTGTAGAAAAGAAGAGTTATTATTCGCGTTATATTATGGAAAAGGGTTATTAGTTTTGTAGAAAAGTGGTGTTTTTATTCGTTTATTCATTTGGAAAAGTGCTGTTATTTTTCGCGTTATATTTTGGAAAAGGGGTTTTATATTTGTTGAAAAGTGGTGATACTATTCGTTTTATTTTTTGGAAAAGAAATGTTCATTTTGTAGAAAAGCATTGTTATTATCCGCGTTATTTTTTTGGAAAAGGGGTTTATTTTTGGTGAAAAGTGGTGTTATTATTCGCGTTATATTTTGGAAAAGGGGTTTTATTTTTGTAGAAAAGTGGTAATATTATTCGTTTTATTTTTTGGAAAAGAAATGTTATTTTTAGAGAAAAGTGGTGTTATTATTCGTGTTATATTTTGGAAAAGGCTAATTTTTTTCGTAGGATAGTGGTGTTCTTATTAGTATTATTTTTTGGAAAGGAGGTGTTTTTTTGTAGAAAAGTGGTGTTGTTATTCGTTTTACTATTTTGAAAAGGGGTGTTATTTTTGTAGAAAGGCATTGTTATTATTCGCGTTATTTTTTTGGAAAAGGGGTATTATTTTTGTAGAAAAATGGTGTTATTATTTGCGTTATTTTTTTGAAATAGGGTGTTTTTTTGTATAAAGCGACTATATTATTCGCGTAATTTGTTTGGAAAAGAAGTTAAGTAAATTTAAAAAAAAAGTGGTGTTATTATCCGCGTTATTTTTTGGAATAGGAGTTTTATTTTTAGAGAAAAGTGGTGTAATTATTCGCGTTATATTGTGGAAAAGGGGTAATTTTTGTAGAAATTGGTGATATTTGTCGTTTTATTTTTTGGAAAAGAAGTGTCCTTTTTGTAGAAAAGCATTGTTATTATCCGCGATATTTTTTTGGATAAGAGGTTTAATTTTTGGAGAAAGGTGCTGTTATTATTCGCGTTATATTTTGGAAAAGGGGTTTTATATTTGTAGAAAAGTGGTGATATTATTCGTTTTATTTTTTGGAAAAGAAATGTTCATTTTGTAGTAAAGTGGTGTTATTATTCGCGTTATTTGTTGAAAAAGGGGTGCTATTTTTGTAGAAAAGAGGAGTTATTATTCGCGTTATATTATGGAAAAGGGTTATTAGTTTTGTAGTAAAGTGGTGTTTTTATTCGTTTGGAAAAAGAGTTTGCGTTATTTTTTGGAAATAGGGTGTTTTTTTTGTATAAAGCGATGATATTATTCGCGTAATTTATTTGGAAAAGAAGTTATATTTTTTAAAAAAGTGGTGTTATTATCCGCGTTATTTTTTTGGAATAGGAGTTTTATTTTTTGAGAAAAGTGGTGTAATTATTCGCGTTATACTGTGGAAAAGGGATTTATTTTTGTAGAAATTGTTGATATTTGTCGTTTTATTTTTTGGAAAAGAAGTGTTCTTTTTGTAGAAAAGTGGTGTTATTATTCGCGTTATTTGTTGAAAAAGGGGTGTTATTTTTGTCGAAAAGAGGTGTTATTATGCGCGTTATATTTTGGAAAAGGGTTATTATTTTTGTAGAAAAATGGTGTTAATATTAGTTTTATTTTTTGGAAAAGGGGGTGTTTTTTGTTTGTAGAAAAGTGGTGTTATTATTCGTTTAATTATTTTGGAAAATGGATTTATTATTCGCGTTATTTTAAGGAAAATGGGTGTTATTTTTGTAGAAAAGCATTATTATTCGCGTATTTTTTTTTTTTTTTGGAAAAGCGGGTTTATTTTTAGAGAAAAGTGGTGTTATTATTCGCGTTATATTGTGGAAAAGAGTATTTATTTTTGTAGATAAGTGGTGATATTATTCGTTTTATTTTTTTGGAAAAGAAGTGTTATTTTGTAGAAAAGTGGTGTTATTATTCGCGTTATTTGTTGAAAAAGGAGTGTTATTTTTGTAGAAAAGAAGAGGTATTATTCGCGTTATATTTTGGAACAGGGGTATTATTCTTGTAGAAAAATGGTGATATTATTCTTTTTATTCTTTTGGAAAAGGGTTGTTATTTTTGTAGAAAAGTGGCGTTATTATTCAAGTTATTTTTAGAAAAAGGGGAGTTTTAATTGTAGAAAAGCGATGTTATTATTCGCGCTATACTTTGGAAAAGTGTTATTATTTTTGTGGAAAAGTGGCGTTAATATTCGCGTTATTTTTAGGAAAAGGGGTGTCAAAAAAAAGGTACTTTTATCTGTACCTAATTCATTAACCACAGAAAGTATGTTTCATATACTTTTATCTACAATTCATTAATCACGGAAAAATATTCATACCCTTTTATATGTAACTCATTAATCACTGAAAAATAACTATCATATACTTTTATCTGTAATTAATTAATCACACATAAATATGCTTCATATACTTTTATCTACAATTCATAAATCACGGAAAAATATTCATATAAGTACTTTAATCTGTAATTCATTAATCACGTAAAAATATGTTTCACATCATAGATTAACATATTATATGAAATTCATTTATCGCAGTAAAATATGTTTCATATACTTTTATCTGTAATTCATTAATTTTGCGTCTATTTCTTATTCTATCTACTTAAAATTAAGTCAATTCACTTGGTGATTCGTGCATTTAAACAGTACTTAATTATATCATAATATTTAAAGCGTGGTTTTTATATTTTATAATATTTATTTTTATAATATGATAGGTATGGAAGAAAAGTATTGGATTGTGGTCAACACAAAACTCTTCACTTAATAATTCAGTGCACATTTTTTATCCTATTTAAACTGACCATTTTATTCTACAGATAAATTTTAAAAAACCTAAATTTACAGAACATGAGAGCTTTAGATTTTTTTCCTCTGTTTTTATATTAATAATGGTAATTTATATACTTTTAATCTCATAAATTAAAACCAAATCAGATATTTTGTATATTTATCAACTTGATGTACTTATATAAAAATTGAACATACACTGACAATATTTTTGCCATTTGCCAATATTTTCCTACCAATCGGATACCTATGAACGACAACATAGGTTTTTCTTAGATGGTTCCCAATAAAAACCATCTATTTATGCGTATATGAAGATAGTATATGAAGAATGAATGATGGTGTACGATTTAAAAAAAAAACATAGGAAGCCAAGATAGCAATGTGTGGCGTACAGCTGTATGTCCTTTAAGTATGAATTACACATTCTTTTTTTAACTTTCATGTCTCAACATGCTCAATATGATTATGTTTTTGTATAGTGATGAGCAAAAGTCTTACAGTATCGCTACAAGACTATGACCGGGACTAGGCATTGCAAGACGTAAGAGTCTTGCGGTCTCGCAAAATTTTAAAAATTTATTTATTATCAAATAAAAAGTAAGTAACCAATAACATACTATCGACATTATACAATAAATTGATGTTTTTTCATATTTTATTTTAATTACAGCATTTTAATAGAAAAATAAAAATGTTTTTTGTAAAAGTTGCAAGACCAAGAGCACAACTATGTATATATTATGCAAGATCTATTCCACCCGGGTCTTTGCCTTGCTTTGCTCATCACTATTCTTGTATGCATTGCGAATAAGATGGATGAAAATGAAAAATCCGCAAAAATACTTTAATATAATAATTTTATTTAATTATTTGATTAGCATTGAGGTACAACACATAGAATGATAGAAAGAATTATAAAATACAAGAAATTTTGCAAAGGAAACACAGAGAAACAGATGAAAAAATAATTACAGGAATAGACAATGAAAAGATTAAGATAGAAACAATTTTATCATTTTTAAAAATATTTTTAGCGCCATCTATTTTTGAAAAGATTAAACAGGAATATTCTTCAATTTATAATTATATTTTGGACTAGGCATATTTATTCACAGAAGCATTTTTATTACATATTTTTTAAAAAAAAACAATAAATATCTTTATTTTAAATATATTTTTATATATACATACAACGATTGACATTCGCGTTTTAATAGACATAATTATATTAATTGATTATATACAATTTAAATGTATAAGAAAATATCCCAATAAATGACAGTAAAAATAGTAAAAAAATATATATTTCTTTGAAAACTGTGGACAAATATTTTCAATCGTATGATTTTGATTCGAAATAAAAAAAGTGAATTTTAAAAGCAAAAGAAAAAGATTCTAATAATTCAAAAATAAATATTCGTTATTAAAATATATGAATTTCATTTTAAAAACACGATATTTGTTCTATTCTTTTTTCGAAATTAAAATATGATATAAAAATTTCGAACGGAAAAAACAGTTATTTGACACACACTATATTATTATGATGATTTTTCGATGTATGAATAGATTCAAAAAAGATATTTTTAAAATTCGAATTTCGAAAATCAGAGAACATTTTATTTGGATTTAATATTGACAACAAGATATCTGAAAGCGTGAATTAATATTTTGTAAACGTGTGAATAGAATCGGAATATATCTTCTTAGTACATATATCTATGCATTTTTTAACATTCAAATTTCGAACACCAAGGAACTAATTATTTGAATTTCATTTTAAGAACATGATATTTAAAGATTATGTGAGTTTTTCAACGTGTGAATAGAATATAAATGTTTTTTTAAGTAGGTACCTGTACTGAAAACAGTCAACGACTCCTTGAAATTCAAGCCATGAAGTTTAATCTATGACATAGTTTATGGACCTAATTGACAGCACTTGTAGATATATGTAAACGAAAGGATTTGAATATATGTATTTTAATATATGTATATATAGTCGGCAATAGGAACAGTCATTAAGTAATATTGCTTGACAGTATATAGAATTAGCTACACATAAATACTGTCGGATATGTCATTGGACAAAATATAACTTGACGTTGGAAATATACGACGCTTAGAAGTGTAGAGTTGAAAAATAAATTTAACAGGATGGGAATTTGAAAGGTAGGATTTAGGTATAGGAGAGGATGATTGAGGCAATTCAAGCCATGAAGTTTAATCTATGACATAGTTTATGGACCTAATTGACAGCAATTGTAGATATATGCAAACGAAAGGATTTGAATATATGTACATATAGTCGGCAACAGTAACAGTCATTAAGTAATATTGTTTGACAGTATATAGAATTACACATAAATACTGTCGGATATGTCATTGGATAAAATATAACTTGACGTTGGAAATATACGACGCTTAGAAGTGTAGAGTTGAAAATAAATTTAACAGGATGGGAATTTGAAAGGTAGGATTTAGGTATAGGAAAGGATGATTTAGGCAAGAGGTGACATCAAAGCAAGCGAAGATATAAAACTATGGTCCTTGAATCTCTCCGTCTACTATGTTATAGTCAAGGGTAGGGGGTATGGAAAGGAGCAGGACGTGAAAACGAATGATTATCAAGTGTTTACAGCGCATAAAAAAATGTACACAATTTAGTAATTCATATTTAATTACACGAATTTCACTAAATTGACGGTTATTCTTTTACTGTGAATCATGGCGATTTCGTTTTGGACATTGTCTAAATGTCAAAACTTAAAAATAATTAAATACACAGTGAAATACGAATATCTAATCAAATTCGTTTTTTAAACATCAATCCACTAAAAAAACATCTGTAAAAGCATTATTTTGATAATATATATTTGCTATGAGGCACCGGCTTGGAACAGTGCTTCCACTGATTACAATTATCATCGTTTTCGGGAGTCTCGTAAGAGCCGGGTAATCCAATATACAACAGGCAACAATAACATCTAACATTATTCAAAAATGAGGTTCACCACACATTCTGAATGTACTGGCTTTTTGGGTGAGACGATACTGGTGTAACAGGGGCTTGAGATAAAATTATTGCGTAGCATAAATCGATAATTTGATTTTATAACCCAAAAATGGAAAGGCAAAAACGTCAGAAAATATTGTATTTGACAGTTAACAAATAAATATGTTTATTTTATAAATTTCAAGTAATATAAGAGACTGTTTATAGAGATATAATAAGCGTTTATCAAAAATATATGATAAATTGATCAAGATATAATGTAAGAATAATAAAAATATATGTACATATGTATGTCTTAAAAACTAAGAGAATATTCTCGAACTTGTCAAGAAAGTTTTAAGTAATTTAAAAAAATATATCGATAAATTTACTGTTAAGAAACTTAAGACGAATTCGTTTAAATTTATAAATAGTAGATAATTTAATCTGTAGTTTAAAAGAATAAAATGAATGAATTAAAATGAAAATTATTTAATGCAACCTGACCCGATGGCTAAATTTCATGAAAGTTGTCTAACGTGTCATACAGGCATTATTTGAGTGTCAGACGAAATGGCGTCAGTAAAATTTCAAGTCACATTAAAAGATATATTTATAGCTGTAATGCGCACGCGTCAATAATTTATAATGAGATCAAAATAATTTCTGTAAATATACGATTTAAGATAGATAAAAAAGGGTCGAAAAAATACTTAAAATTCAATTGTCATAATATTCCATTAATGAATTATTCAAAGAAAATATATTTTACAAAACAAATTGAGATAAAAACTATTATTTGAGATTTTATTGTTAATAGGAAAATACGCTTACATACCTTAAATATTAGTGATAACCTTACTTAAAATTATTCAATAATTTGAATTAAGTAATGATAAGGATACAAATTGAAAACTAAGCGGAAAAACGATCTTTAGTTTCAATATAAACCTTAATTTGAATGATTGAAATATGTACATTAAATTGAGTTATAAACAGACTCATAAACTTATATGTCAATAATTTATTAAATAGCATGTTGATACGAAAACGAATTTCCGCGAAAGTTGCTCAACGTGTCATACAGGCGTTATATGAATGTAAAACAAGATGGCGGAAATAAATATTGACATACCTATTGTAAAAGTTGTTGGAAGATGATTCTAACATTGATGGTGTATTGTATATTAGACTTAAATTTGAAAAAGCGTTACATTCGTATGATCAAGATACCTTAATTAGAGATAAAATAGAAAACTGAACAGCTCCCATTAGATTATTCGGTATTCTTGTGTTAAAAATTGTATGTATTTTTATTTTATTTATTTATCACACCATTTAAATAATCGTCATTAAAAATAGATAACTGCTGCTCAACTAGGAATACCTGTTCTAGGGCTAGCAGTGTACATATTATTATATTTCGCAGGGGACATAAAATAGGTTGTACCTATTTGCATTTTTTTTTAAAATATCTCAACAATATAAACATAACTATTGTACACAGATTAAAAAATTGAATTGGAGTCATAGTGATATGCATATACCTACATACATATTGTCTATGTATGTAGGTATCTTATAATTTTTATTTGTTAGTTACACAAATAATCTGAAATAGTAACTCTTGGGAATACAGAACTGACAGAGCATAGATATGATCCGTCAGTCATATCTATGCTCTATTACGTATTGATAATACGTTTAGTAAATAGCACATTGATCGATGACGAATTTTCACGAAAATTAGTCGACGTGTCATGGGGCAATATTTAAACAAAAATGGCGGCTGTACAATTTAATATATTTATGCTGTCAACGATGTTGACAAACGATTCAAATATACTTTTAAGTAACATAAATGCGCATGCGTAAAAGTGAAATTGAATAATATATTTATGTACATGCTATCGAATGTTGAGAAGTCATTTTGCCATCAAAGTTTTCAATTGTTTACAAAGTTATACATAATATATTCAAGTATTAAAATTATGTCTTTACATATAATTCACAGTCTCCTCATTCTTATAAACATAACTATATCTTAATTTATAGGTATATACATACATATTATAATATATAACAGTGTCATCATGGTGCCGCGTGCAAAAATTCAATTTTTAATAATACTAAATTATCGATATTACACAAAATGGCTTTCATTTTAAATTAAAACTTAATTAAATATTTTTTTGGCTTGTTAATTCATAATCTTCCCGTCCAGGGGTTGCCAAATTTACGATGTTACGAGTTTATTTGATTCCCTTGATATAAGAAATATATTGAAATGAGAAATACGAGAGATAATAATAAATAAAAACCGTGTTTTTATATGATGTTTCATCAGGTGTAAGTTCAAATCAGTTTATTTATTTTTTAACATTACTTTACACTCTGTGTAAATTGCGAACACAGGAGCCGAATGGCTTTAATCTGTGTCACGGCTGTTGGCACTGTTTGTGATAAAATATTATTTGGCGTCTTTGAATTTGGCAACCAATCTTTGTATCTCAACTTGACAACCAACTCAATTTGGCAACCAAATCATTGTTGCTCAATTCGGCAACCAATCCTTGTGACTCGTGATGATTTTCCTTGCGAAAATTTCTTCCGAGCATACTCTCCAGGATGCTCGAATTCTTCTATCGTCGTCGTAATATTGTACCGCTGCTTAGACTTCTGTCTTTACGCATAGCTCTGGGCCTGATCCAACGATATGCCCGCTAGTTTGTTTCCTTTCTCCACCCAGTTCTTCAGCCTCCCCCTCAGCTCTTCGAGACTCTTCGATTTTGCCTTGTTGATTCTTTTGTACTTGACGTCCTTCGGTTTTGTGACGCTCCTGTGGTTCGACATGACCCTGTTGTAGGTGGTGACGTGGCTGCCCTTGACCCTGTCGACGTTCGACGTGTCCTCCATGAGCATGCTGCCGTCCAGCACGTGGCTGTCTGACAGATTGTCGTCGGATGAAGCCAGATTGGACAGTTGCTTCCTAGGAACGTAACTGTAGGCCCACGTCACCTGCTGGCACAGCGATTCAACGTTGATGCTGTTATCTGGCGTTTTGACTTCAGCCTTCTCCGCGTCCCCTTTGGACGTTTTTAGACACTCGCTAGAGATCTTTTCACTCCGCATTTTGAAAATGTCTCTCCTATTTTGGGCGGGGGTCAGTAAAGCATTCTGGTCATCCTTGTCCGGGTTTTCTTTGATGTCCTTTTCGGTGCTGTTCTGAGCGCTGAGCTTATTGGATCCGCCGTCGCCGTCCGGCTCTTCTTCGACGCTGTAGACGGTCTCTAAGATTTCGGGCCTTCTGAGGAAACCATTAGATCTCCGGACCGAGGTGTATTTGAGGTTGGGATCTATCGCGTCAGAAATGGATCTAACGACAGTGACTGAATCCGCGGAACTCGATCTAAACCTAGGGAGATGGGGAGTGTTGTAGTCAGAATCTAAGTCTTCCATGATTACAGCTGAGTCGGAGTCATTAAGGGAATCGAAGTCAGGAACTAAATTTGTTTCATTGATGAGGTCTCTATAGTCGACTATCGGATGTGTCGGTTCCAGGCCGTTGTCCAACAGTTTGTTGGCGAGGGACTCTATGACTCTCTGCTGCCGCAGTATGATCGTCTCCCGCTGGGTCAACAGCGCGGTTATTTCCTTCTGCTTCCGAATCAGCCGAGACTCGAAGAGTAGGAGCTGACTCGACAGAGATTTAAGCTGCTCGGCCTTATCCCGTTGAACCCTGGAAGCCAAGTCTTCCTGGATCTTGTGGGCTCGTCTCCATATCAAGAGTTGATGCGCCTGAGCTCGGTACCTCATTCGAAGGTCCCTGAAAATATTCCAAAAAAAAAACTTTAATAAATTCAAAATAAATAAAAAAAACACAGAAAACCTGTAAGAAATCAAAACTCAATCTTCAACTTATTGCGAAATACCTTTTTTAAACAAACAAAGGGAGATATATACTAAGACAAAAGTGCTTGAAAAAACATGAAGCTCCTTTTAAAAATTCTCCAATGTTTTGTTTCTCTTGGGTTATTTTTGGAACTTATAAATTTATTATGAACGTCGCTGAGTTCCGCAAATTACTTGATCCAAAACATTTACAGTCATACATTGTCCAATTCTTTTAATACGGAAGAAAACATAATATACTATCATTCAGCTTACAGCCTCTTCCTTATATTTGCATTCTTTAATTACGTCTTGTTTTATAACGGTTCTATTTTTATTGCATTTATTCTATATACATTCAAGTTTGGCACTACAATAGCGCTGTACAATATAGAAATTGCGTATACTTAGAAATGTTGAGGTTAGCCATTACTTGCTTAAAGGATACGCTGGCTCTATTTCCTACCACAAATCTTTTATCAATATCTTTATCTGAATTTCATTTGGACAATAGAACGATAAAATCCGCACAACATAACATAAGGACCATCATCTCCATCTATCAAGGATTATGAAAAACTGTTTCTGTCATACCTGATGATTTTCCTTGCTTCGTCGAGGGTTTGAAATTCTGCCGGTTGGTCCGTGAGGGACGCAGCCATGGAGATGTCAGGTTCCGTTGGGCTATTGAGGGCCGACTCACTGCGGCTGAAAGTAAAAATAAAACTTTTGTCAAATAAATACAAGTCAAATATACTCGGTTTTAACCTAACCTACGCAACGAGCTATGGAACGGCACATGTTAGGAGTGAGCTTCCGGGATAAAATACGAAATGGAGAAATCAGACGCCAAACAAAAGTCGTTGACATAGCAGACCGTGTTGCAAAGTTGAAATGGCAGTGGGCAGGACATGTTTCAAGACAGTGTACCGAGAGGTGGACACCCAGAATACTAAAATACCACAAAAAAGATGGGTCGACGATATTATTCCGGTTGCGGGAAAGGGTTGGCTGGAGAAGCACAGGACAGAGAGAGAGGGAGTTCATTAGAGGAGGCCTACATCCAGCAGTGGAGAGATGGCTGACAAAGAAGAAGAACCTAACCTATGTGGGACATAACGTGCTGGTATGATGATGTCGTCAATTTTTGCCGTCAACGTAGGTAAAGGTACTCAACACGCGCCATGTCCCAAACGGGATCGACAATACTATCATTGCATAATCTGAAAAAAAAAATATTTCCATCAATTCTCGTATTTATTGTATTTTCTAATAAAAAATACACCAGCTGGAATTAGTACCTAAAATGAAATTTAACGATGAAACATTGAAAACAATAACAATATTAATCTAACTTATTCGGTTCCTTGAAAAGTAAGTTAAAACATTGTAAATTTAAACTTTTTTCATTCGGGGACCGTGCGCGCGGGTTTCAATTGCTTTTAAACGATTTGTATAATTCCCAACTGAGAAGGAACAACATTCCTCTGGAATTACAATCGTTAATTATTATCCAACTCCCTCTGGTGAAATAGACAGAATGCATTGGGCAATTAAACGAAAAAGATTTGGGAGCCGTAGAATTTATAGTAAGGTACTCGAACAATGAAGAAGAAATTGTAAGATAAACCGTTCTTAAAGGTATCACAAAATAGGCCATGAAATGGCCTAATTGATGACGTTACTTCGTCTCGATTCGTAAAAATATTGAAAAAAAAACCTCAATATTCCTTCAGCGTCTTTCGATTCCTTGCTTTCTCATATTCCGGTTTTTAAATCAAGATTTTGTTTTCCATTTTTCTTGACGAAGGAACGGTTGCTTCGAAATCGGTCAGATCCAATAGCTTCATTGTCGTCAAAATAAAGGGATTTGTGATTGTTTTAATTATCACAATTTACTTTCATGTTTGACTGTTGTTATTATTATTAACTTGAATTAATTTTAAATTTGGGATCAAATTGAGAATCATTTTCTGGGGTCCAACCCTTCCGCAAAATGGCGGAGTATGGTCCTTTTAAAAATATATATCTTCTTGTTTTATTGTTAACATAATAAGGTAAATTGTTTGTAGAAAACATCAGGTGATGGGTATTAGATGGTAGGTAGTGGACTGTATTATAAACGATCTCACCGATGCTTCTATATTCCTGGTTCACTGATTATATTTTCTGTGCACACATCCACACGCAGTGGTCTTCAAACTTATACTGGTTTATTTCTTTCTTGACACTTATTGTCACCCAAAATTATTTTGACAAGTGACAATTCTCATACATCGGTGAGGGGACAATGGCATGGAAGGGATTTAAAGGAAATATGCTTCTACATAACCGCCCACTCAAATTTTAAACAAAATTTGACGAATTGTACATATCACGGTGGCCACAAACAAAATTAACTTTTAACAAACTCATATCACTAATGCAGCCATCACAAAATAAAACTCCACATTGTCCAATTCATGAAATTACAAACACACAAAAAAAATTCAATAACATACTATCCACAACAAAATCACATTAAAAAAAATTCAAAAAGATAGTTCACAGACTATATCAATGAAAACAATAGACAGACCTTTCTGTCATAAAGAAAACACATTTAACTTAATTGTTATAATAACCAACTAAAACTATAAGACTAACATTATTCTTAACTATTTCTATTAAACATCTAAGGGACATATTTTCACAACAGGTCGAACAAATATTCCCTCTTTTGTCTTAACTTTTACCACCCGTACAATATTATCCTTTCCTGGCATGGTAGCCACAATTCTTCCCAATTTCCATTGTAAAGGATGTAACCTTTCTTCTTTCACTAACACTAAATCTCCCACCTGTATATTAGGCACTGAAGTGAACCACTTTTTACGCTGTTGAAGTGAAGTGAGGTATTCCACACTCCAACGTTTCCAAAAATCCTGATACATTCTTGTGATCATCTGCCATCTATCTAACCTATTCAATTTAATATCTGTGACGTCATACTCTGGAATACCAACCAATACCTCACTTATAATAAAGTGAGCTGGCGTTAAGGCATCTACGCTGTCAATATCATTACACATAGGAACAAGTGGTCTAGAATTCACTACCGCCTCGATCTTAATCAATACTGTATTAAACTCCTCATAAGTCATCACTTGGTTGCCAACAACTCGCTTTAAGTGAAACTTTATAGATCTTACGTTGATCTCATGAAGGCCACCAAAATGTGGACCTTTAGGAGGATTCAAATGCCAATCGATGCATTTTTCGAGACAGAAATTTCGAAAATCTGTATCCTGGATACAGTCACTATAAAATTTAAAAACTCCAGTCAAATATTTACGTGTGCCAACCAAATTTGTTCCGCAATCGCTATATACAGTACATAAACCACGTCGAGATACAAATCTCTCTAAGCAAGCAATAAATGCACTAGTAGATAATTCATTGACAAATTCAATATGTATGGCCTTTGTAGTCATACATACGAAAACACAAAAGTATGCCTTATACGTTTTCGAATTGCGACGTTTATTTTCCTTCAAAATAAACGGCCCGCCTAAGTCAATTGATACGTTTATGAATGGTCGATGACGAGTAACCCGAATAGCTGGCAAGTCAGCCATTATTGGCTGCACTGGTGAAGCACTAAATCGCTTACACACAAGACACTTTGACAAAACAGACTTAATTCTATTTCTCGCTGAAACAATCCAATATTTCCGTTGTATTAAATGTTGCAGTGATCTGGGATCCACATGCAAATATGATATATGAAAATAATTTATCAATAATTTTCCAAACTCACTATGCTTATGCAACAATATTGGAAATTTCATTTTATCGGGTAGTGCAGAATATCTAATTCTTCCGCCCATTCTGACAAGTCCCTGTTTATCTATAAAACAATTCAACTTCTGCAGTTGAGGATTATCGCATTGATTTTTGTATTTTAACATATTAATATCCTTCATAAAATGTAAACTCTGATCATATTTTATAATTGCTTGTAAACTAATTTCCATTTCCCTATTACACAAATCTCCTTTAGTGCGATTATTAACATTCAACAGACAATTATTTTTAAACCTTAAAATCCAAGCTACTACACGTGTTAACTTTGTATATTTATTAGTTATGTTATACAATCCTAATCTATCTTTATCTTCTAAAATTAAAGCATTAGATTGATTAACTAACCCTTTATATTCTGGCAATTGTGCAGGTACAATATAATCATCACACCGTGGCCATCTGTCAACAGGTTCTAACAGCCACTCTGGACCGTTTATCCACAACGTGTGACCAACTAATTATTCTGGATATAATCCTCTAGATGCACAATCTGCTGGATTACATTGAGATCTCACATGAAACCATTTTCCATGAGGCACGTTTTCCCAAATACGTTCTATTCGATTTGCAACAAATAATTTTAATAGATATGATGGTGTTTTAAGCCACGACAAAACAATACTAGAATCTGTGTACATATATACATCCTTTATAATAATTGCATCTTGAAATACAGATAAAGTATATTTAATTAATTTTGATAATAATAATGCACCACAGAGCTCCAAGCGTGGTATCGTTTGCATCTTAATTGGAGCAACCTTAGACTTGGCAGTCACCAGAGATATTTGTTTACTGTCCTCAGTAACCAAATAACAAACAGCGCTATATCCGTCATTAGAGGCGTCAGAAAAGCCAACTAAATAACACTGACTATCAACGCTTGTTCCAAAAAACCTACTCAATTTAAATTCCTCTAATAAAGACATTTGATCAACTATTTTATTCCACTGCACTTTCATGGATTCTGGAATAATATCATCCCATCGCAATTTCATTTTCCACAAATTTTGATTGAAACTTTTCAATAAAAATGTAAACGGAGTGATCCATCCTACAGGGTCATATATAGATGAAACGACCGATAGAATCATACGCTTTGTATATTTAATATCAATTTTCTTAACCTGATAACTAAAAACATCATTCACAAAATCCCATTTAATTCCTAATAATTTAATATGATTACTGTCTTCAGCAAAACAGATCACACTGCTATCAGATTTATTAAAATCTTGAATAAATTCAGGACAGTTAGTTGCCCATTTTGACAATTCAAAACAACCACTTCGTAAAATAGAAATCAACTGATCTCGTAAAATAATAGCATCTTCAATATTATGATCACCGCATATAATATCATCTACATATGTACTATTACGAAGAGCTTTAGCACCTAATGGGTATTTATCACTTTCATCCAAAGCTAACTGATTTATTGTTTGAATTGCATTATAGGGTGAGCTTCCTAAACCATATGTCACAGTGCATAACTCATATTCTTTGACAGGTTGTGACAGATCTTCTCGCCACAATACATGCTGATATCTTCTATCTTCTTGCCTGATAGATATTTGTCTATACATTTTAGTTATGTCAGCAGAAAACCCGATTTTATAGATTCTAAACTTTAACAATAATTCGATTATATCCTTTTGCAACTTTGGACCTACATGTAAATATTTGTTTAATGCACCAGTTGCGTTCGTATTAGAACTGCCATCAAAAACAACTCTCAATTTAGTAGATAAACTATCAGGTTTCAGAACACAGTGATGAGGAATATAATATACATTTGGATCGCCTTGTAAAGGAACTTCTTTCATGTGTCCTAACATCTCATATTCCTTCATGAACTTTGTATATTCAAGTTTAATTTCCAAATTATTACAAAATTATTCCTCATCCGAATGTGACATTTTCCTACTACTTGATACTGTGTTTACCTCTTCTATTTCCCAAAACCCTTTTAATTTTTCATCTAACACATCAGATGATACAAAACATGTTAACAACTCATTGTTATCATGTACAAAATCTTGACCTAAAATTACAAACCCAAATATGGTCTCAAATGCATATAAATCTTCTGATAATTTTTTACAATTTCCTGTAAACAATTTTCCATACAAGTCAGCACCTAATAATATATCAATATTACTGCTTTTCCAAAATTCATTATCTGCCAATTCTAAATCTTGAGTCAAAACTCTACACTGATGAGATAAATCTCTCCTAGGCAAGTTTGATGGAAGCGCATCCACCACTACACTCTTTACAAATAGCGACTTGTTATATTTATTATTAAATAAACAAAATTGCATAGAACCCTTTACATCAATATTAGTAGAAGACAGCGTTGTCAATGATACAGAATGCCCTTTTGTATAGAATCCTATATTCTTACAAAACTTCCCAGACATCAAAGTAACCTGACTTCCAGAATCAACTAAACACTTGGCCTTATAAAAGTGCCCATCTTTTCCCTGGACATATCCTATAATTGTTCCTAATATCACTTGACCAATAGATTCATTACCCCGAATCCCTTTATGGCAGATACCTACTACCGATGAATTATCAGTATGCAATAAAACATTATGTTTCCTATCACAAGTTTGACACTTTTTGTTAGACTTACAATCCTTTATCAGATGTTTTCCAAAACAACAAAAACATAATTTCAATTTAGAGACAATATCCTTTCTCTCTGATACAGTTTTATTAATAAATGTGTCACAATTGTGTATCGTATGACTACCCTTACACATATAGCATTCAAGTTGGCGAATATTACCTACAAACCCTTTGTCTGATTTATGATTATAATTATTACGCTTTACTTGTGAATTACTCTGACGTGAAAATTTTAATACTTGCAATTGACTTCGAATTATTTCAAATATTCTATTTATTGAAGGAATTTCCTGAATATCTAATCTACTTTCCACTATTCGACGTGTAGATTCATCCAATTTATTAATAAATATAAATCCCCATACCTGATCTAACATTTTTTCACATTTCATATTTGACAGAGCTAATATATTTTCATTAAATGTGTGATATAATTCGCTTAATTGCCCTACATTTTCACCAACTAAAGATTTGCATTGAAACATTTTATTCATGTAATATTCAAATTGTAATCTTGTATTAGTATAATGTCCACACAATGTACTCCAAGCAATATTATAATTATCACTAATCAGTGGTAAATTAACAAATGTTGATGCAAATCCCTTTATGGACGTTCGCAAATAATGAAATTTTTCTATGTCTGTATATCCAATATTATCATGAATCAATGACACAAACATGTCATGAAACGAATTCCAATTTTCGACGTTGGAATCAAAAACAGGTAAATTTATTATAGGAGCTCTCTGAATTTTATTACATACATCAGTTGCATTTATTTTCACACCACTAGATAAACGATTTTTAATTCTCATTATTTCAAAATACATAATGTCACTTTTCTGAATTATTTCACTCAACTTTTTCAACTCTGTATCACATTTTGTATCAGTATATATTCCAATCAAGCTGTCACTTAATTCATTGACCAATTTATACCATTCATCAACTCTCTGACACCTAGCTAAAAATATTTCATCTCGTTCGATATTGCCTTTTTCACACAGATCTCTTAATTCTTATGTATTCCTAATTCTAGAAATAGCATTTAACATCCTTGCTTTAATGTTATCAGCCATTTTAAAACTTTAAACTTATACTTATAAACTATAATTGCATGCAAACACAAATTCACTGTATCAATAATAATGTGGTATTTTATTCTACCCGACTGCATTCACAATAATGTTATTAACATTAATATGGTACCTTATTATACCTCACAATAATCACAAAATAATATTATGTGATAATTAATCACCATAATATTGTAACAAAATTGAGTACCTACAAATTACTATTTGAAACCACCGCAACATGCAGAATTCGCAACAAATAACACAAAAAAACACTTCAAATTCGGTTAGAAGGGCCAAAATATGTAGAAAACATCAGGTGATGGGTATTAGATGGTAGGTAGTGGACTGTATTATAAACGATCTCACCGATGCTTCTATATTCCTGGTTCACTGATTATTTTTTCTGTGCACACATCCACACGCAGTGGTCTTCAAACTTGTACTGGTTTATTTCTTTCTTGACACTTATTGTCACCCAAATTTATTTTGACAAGTGACAATTCTCATACATCGGTGTGGGGACAATGGCATGGAAGGGATCTTAAGGAAATATGCTTCTACATTGTTTTTTTTTCAGTACATATTATTATTAATATTAAAAGATTTAAAGTTTATGAGGTTTTATTTCTAACAATTAACTTTCATAAAATTTGAGTTTTGTCGTTTTTTTCGCCATGTGTACCTAACTACGCCCTTCTCCACCCGCTCCGCATATGGGGACTGAAAATTGCTAATAAGAATGACAAAGAATGCATGGCACGAAGAGTAGCTTTAGAAGCTCCTCTAGACTCGTGGTCTCGGCACAATGGTGCAAAAACAATGACAATCAACGTGGGTGAAAATAATATTCACAGACATGGATTGTCGCGAGATTACTTCAAGCCTGTGATTGTGTAAAATGGGCATTTATATTTTTTTATTCAGCAGGTAGAAGGGCACTAAACAACGCAACGATGCGTTGCTGACACGAAAGAAGAAGAAGAAGGGCACTACAACCATGGCAAAACAATTTGGTAAAGTTCTTCTTCGAGACCACTAAATCCGCATGCCCAATGGGACCTTGAAGAGGCCCACGGACAGCAGCGAGGAGCTCCGTTCTGTTGTAGGACACAATTGGGTGAGAGTATTCCCAGAGGATTTCTATTTTTTTATTCAGCAGGTAGAAGGGCACTACAACCATGGCAAAACATTTTGGTAAAGTTCTTCTTCGAGACCACTAAATCCGTATGCCCAATGGGACCTTGAAGAGGCCCACGGACAGCAGCGATTGGGTGAGAGTATTCCCAGAGGATTTGCTCCGAAGTTTCGCCATGTGTACCATGTTGTAAGAAGTAGGTACTATGAAAATTTGAGTCCAAAATCTAATTTCGATCGACTTCATTAACTTGTCATAAAGCTGATAGATTCCTTCTTATCTGTTAAAAATTTAAAATTCTCTGCTTTCAGGATATTCGAGTTTTTTTAGTTAAAAGAATGTATTTCATAAAAATGCAATCAAAGATTGCCAATCTTTCGTGAATAAATAAAAAGTGTAGGTACTGTATTTTTGTATTGGTGGGTTAAGTTTTGGGCATAACCCACCCAATTTTATTTGTAGCTGAGTAGTTTTTTTTCTGAGGACACGTACACTTTATATATTAATGATTCTAGGGTTTTTGTGTTTACAGAGTGGAAATCCATTTTAAATGAATAAATAAATAACTTTGTATTTTTCCACAATATTTTTTATACTGTCTGGTTATTCAGAAATGGCAGACCACTGCATAGAACATAAGCATTCTTTTGGTTTGGAAAATGTAGAGGTTTTGCATTCAGAATATAAAGGATGGAAACTTGATGCTCTAGAAATGTTAGAAATTAATAAAAATAAAAAAAGCAACATTGTTAACATCCAGATACCAAAGGTATCGCCACTTCTCCAAACATAAGCTCAACCACACAATGGCAACATTGTATAATTACTGTAACTCCACCCACATATTTGGCAACGCTGTGGAGTTAATGTAGCTCCACCCACACATGTGACAACGTTGTAAATGCAGAGTGAAGTAGAAATTAGCTTATTTTTGTTTTAGTTTCGTTTGGACCTTGATAATACCAAGTCACCTTGGCGAAAACGTTCGGTCGTTAGTATAAAAAATATTGTGGAAAAATACAAAGTTATTTATTTATTCACTTTATATATTTATAATAAGTCTGCAGATTCAAAAACATTATTGACAACGCGTGGGCGTCTGTCGTTTGTAACGAAAGCGTCGAGACATCCGTCACGTGACACAATAGTTCTAGCAGTTGCGTCGGTCTGTTATTGTCCATCTCGAGTAAATTGAATTGAAATCGATAGAGATATAATCATTGTTCGTTACAGGCCCGTCCGTGACCATTGTTAGAGTTTTGCCAAAGGGGGCCATTCAGCAAGTCCGGCCATAAAAGTTTACGCGGGAATAATATCGGACGGAGTTGTAGCACCTAAATCACAATTCCAGGGGAGGGCCAAAGTGGCGACCCTGGGGTACACTTTGCCCCCAGTCTGTTGATACATTAAAACAAATGGACAAAAATAAATGACACGCAGGGAGAGAGAAAATCGAGTATTTCGTTTTATTTTACTAACTCAAACGTTTGAATGTTTTCAAGCAACAAGTTTGCTAAACAAATAAAAAAGGAAAAAAAGGAGTGCCCCAGGGATCGATGCTGGGTCCTATTTTGTTTTTATTGTATATAAAACTTACTACAAGTTTTATATTATATAATGAATAAAAAAACGACACACAGCGAGAGAATTGAGTATTTCGTATTATTCTATTCATAACAATTAAATGTTTTCAACAATTAAGTACGTAACATCCATAAATAAATGTAAAAAAATAGGTGTATCCAAGGGATCAATGCTGGGTCCTAATTTGTCTACGTTTTATAACAACTAAAATATGCCAGCTTAATTTATGTACATAGTTTGTCGACGGATAATTCTCGATGTAAATCCAAATAAACTACAGTAAAAATACTAAAGTCTTCGTTACAAATGACACAAACCGGTATCGGTCTATCAATGGCCGAGAACAAACTCTGAACATTTTGGCTTTAAACTATAAACTATAATAATATCATTCGTAAGTATTACATTGCACGATAAATTTATGAATAATTTACATTTGCGACGTCGACGTGGAATTCTAGAACCATAAAAAATCAAACAAATTTGGCATTCTCATCAAATAAAAACTTCACCATTTAGTAATGACAGGATTTTTCTGAAATATTTAAGAAATCATTTATAAATTCAAGATTAATCGAAAAAAATCTATAGGTTTACGTAAAGCGAAAACTTCAGACCCCTTTTTAAGCAAACTGCGCGCACAGAGGAGTTTGAAATTTGGCATAGATGAAGTTTAAACGAAGGAGTTTAGAAAACTGAAAATTATAAATAATGTGTTACAAATACAAAAAAATAGGTAAATAAAAAAATGTTTCACGTCAAACTATAGATTTTTTACTTTATTTCTGTCAATGTGAAACGCATTAATTTTAAATTCAAATACAGAACATGTTAAAGAAAAATACATAGTCCGTGAAACAATATAAATGTTACATGTTACTGAAACAATTACACTTAGCAATACCTATGTGGAAAGAAAATTTTGTATCCCTTGATGAAGACATGATGTTTTTTTATCATAGATCCGGGGTTCAATGACTTTTCAATCTTAAAACTTTAATGTATTGTGATCGAATTTTGACCTGAAGATGAAGATGTTCATGAATCTCTAGGTAGGATTGATACGTAGTAAAGGATCTAATTATTTGAATGGATCCATAATTCCAAGTGGAAGCTTGATCTTTGCGTCATATATTGATCTGGTATTTTTTAGGAGCGTTCTGTTATGAATCAAAAACTTCGAAGTAGTTACCAAATTATTATTCAAATAATTTGAAAATAGAAATAAATTGAATGAACCACGAAAAAACAATTTTTTTCCAATGAAAATTCTGACAGATGATGGGGCTTGTTTTTTTGGCTTGGTTCTCCAGCTGTCAGATTCGAAGTGTAAAATATGTATATTTCCTGTTGTATGGAAATTGTTATATAAAAGTAGGCGTATGAAAATACCGCAATTTTATAAGAGTCGGGATGATTGAAGCCTGATGGTAGGTCTTTTCTTTTTTCTTCGTTCCTGGTTTTGCCTTATTGGCCAATGGCACTCGTATGTATTTGTGGGAATCGTCGAGTGACCGAAGGTGACGCTGGTAATCCTAGCCAGCCTGACGAGACTTGGTGAGTCGAAACGTCAAAGACACATAATTACTGTAGAATGAAAATTGTTATAAGATATTTTTTGTGATAATATTGTGTGAATTTGAACATTTGTTTAAATACATAATTAAAATGAAATTCTTAAAATCAATTGTTTTGATTAATCAATGATACCTTCTGATATTTGAATAAAGATTAAGTAACATGGTCCCACTGTGCTTAGGGTTTGTCGATTATCAGAAAGCTTTTGACTCCATTGAAACATGGGCCATACTGGCAGGGATGGATCAAGCAAGAATAGACTCTAGGTATACAACGCTAATAAAAAAACTTGTACAAAAATGCAACAATACAGGTTAAATTTAATGAGGACTGGTCAACAGATAAAATTGAAGTTAAAAGAGGAATCCGACAGGGTGATTCAATATCCCCAAAACTGTTCACATTGGCATTGGAATACGTCTTTAAAAAGCTAAACTGGGAAAACAAAGGTGTCCGCATTGATGGGAAAAAATTAAGCCATCTAAGATTTGCTGACGATAGCAACAACCCCCAAGAGCTGGCAGAAATGCTGCTAGAGTTAAATGAGGTCTCCAAAAATGTGGGACTATGTATGAACCTGGCAAAAACAAAAGTAATGGGCACAAACGACTTTCAGATTAGGGTTGAAGGTAGCAACATAGAAGATGTTCAAAATTATATATACCTGGGTCACAGCATTAGACTGAGTTCAGGCAAGAGAACTTACCCGATATCTGTGACAAAGACTTCTTATATTTTTTTGCAAGTCGGCGTGTTACAGTTCAAGTCGGCGAACAGTTGTAAAAAAGTATGTACAGTCGTGTATTCGCAATGCTTGACCAAAGTTTAAATAATTTCATATCCACAATTAAATTAAAATGTTTCAGAATCGATTTGCTCGACATGCGGCTTGTCCGAGTACCCAAATTCTTCTGAATGTACCCTACTTTCTAAACCGTCCCAGGAACTATTATGGATTTCGCTTATATAATATCTTACTGAGAAAGGTTTTCTATATTGAACCCTGAGCACGCCCTTGGGCAAAACCCCGACAAAAGAATAAAGGCAGGTACCTTTTGCTTTCCTAAACTCCAAATAAATTATTATTTCATCCACGCTTTAACTCAGAGAGGACCGATAAAGTCAACAGGACGAATTTCACACGGTATTTTAAGTTGTGAGGAAAATAAGAATCATATTGTATTGAATAAAACAATTTAGGGTATAAAGCCAATTTCAAATATAAATATTTTTTAAATTGTCAATACTGGTGGTGTTTAATGTGTAGATATCCATTATACTAGGTATTTTATAAGAAGAAGATTAGCTTGGATTGGACATGTTGTCAGATCAGGGGAAGAATGAGCCACAAAATGTTTTCTGCAAAATAACCCTGTGGGCAAGAGACCCCTGGGAAGACCAAGGCAGAGATTGACGGACGATGTTACTTTTTCCCTGTCGGGAGTCAAATGATGTTTTTATTGACAAAAGTTTCAAAAATTACATTGATATGGGAACTCAATAAGAAAGCATAATTGGTGAAAGTTGCGCAAAAGCATAAAGTGATCACGTAAACCAGCCGATGATAGGTCGTAAGCCCTGTATGTGCCTTGAGTTCCTAGTTCTTTTATAATATCCCAACTTCGTTTCTATCGAGATGTTAAAAAGTTTGTCGATAAAAATATCATTTGACTCCCGACAGGGAAATAAAGATCCAATGTTTGCGTATAGATATGCAATTAAAAAAAATATTCGAGGATAGATAACATTAAATTCCGTCAGTTTTGATCGGTTATAACTTATTAATAAAATTTTAGCTATATTAATTTAGGTTAGGTTACCCGACAGGTTCATAAATGCTGATAGCGTTTGTCTGGTAGAACAAAATAGTTACGATTTTGGTCACATATTCTTATACATATAATAAAAAACCTCACAGACTCCATACTGTCGTTTGAAAATTTTCGCTTAGGATATTTTCTCTCTTTATTCTAGAAGACAAGAATTTGTTAAATTAAGAAATCCAATACAAATCGTTTGACGCCAAATCTATACCAGACGTAGGAAACCAGTGAAAGGCAATATAATCTTTCGATTTCGATTGATTGATTTTGACCAAATTTAAAAGGAACCACTCGTGAAGTACCCCGTTTCTAATGAAAAAAAAAAGTCGTTGAAATCGGACAACGTGGTATCGCTGAACATGCACAAAACAACATCAACAAAAAAACATGTCGAATAGATACGTTTTACGGGAGTTATTTAAGAGGACTTATAACGCTAAATCTAGTCACTAAAAACATGGATTACATGAAAATTCTTCGAAACACAATTGTTCCAATGCGCAATTGTACGAATAACAATTTTTCGAAAATCAGTTATCAGAATGACAATTGTCCGAAAGCAAATTATTCGAACTAACATTTGTTGGAAAACCAATTGACCGAATTTAATATATTTTTGTGTCATTATGTTGCCTCCTTTGACATATTTGTTGCCAGTAAAATATATTCGATGAAGACTATTTTTACTTGTTGTATTATTGTTGGGTACGTACATATGTTTGCACATGTTTGACAGCGCGGTGCATCGCCATGTTGTTTATTCCATAGATTTTTATTATACATAATATACTATGTAGATGTAGTACTCCGTGCAAAAAGTGAGTCATGGAATATCGCGCGTTTGACGTTTTGGTTGGCAACATATTTCAGTTTTCCTTACATTTCAACACATCCTAAATAACTTTTCTCTAAATCTTAATTAACAAAGTGTTTTTTACGACAAATAAATCCGTAAACAATTACGTAAAAACTGAAACGTCAAAAATCCCCCGGAAAAATGCTTCACTTCGATTCATACAAAATTTGCTAACTATATTATAATGAAAATCTATGGTTTATTCCTTTCACTATATTACCAACATGACGTCATAAAAATTCGAACAATTGTAAATTCTGATAATTGTGTGTTCGGAAAATTGTTTTTCGGAAAAATGTGGTTCGAATAATTGCCATTCGTAAAATTTATTTTCGTAAAATTGAGCATTCGAATAATTGTTTTTCGAATAATTTTCCTGTCAACGATTATTCAAGGTTCTTATATTTCCTTTTTTCAAAATATCATTCACATGGTCATGCCATCCCTTTCTGTGGCGCCCCCTGCTATTCACTCCATCTCTTACACCCATGTATATTTTTTGGTCAGTCGTTCATCATTCATTCATTCAATATGCATGGATGTAAAGGAAGCTAGGAATGTGTGCAAAAATAGAGGAGTATGGCGCTCGGTTCTCTCTGCTTACACCGTAAGGGATATAGCGTGATGGTATGTATGTAAAAAATATATATTTATTACTAACTCAAATAATGACATTAAAATTATTAACACCATTTTTATAGGGAATTTTTTAACTGTTTGCAACATTATTTACACACACAGTCATACTGAGTGGTAATATACGTACAACGCTTACCGACAGTATTACACATACATAGACAAGAGCCGGCTTCTCGTATACAGCTGGAATTTGTATGGGAATGAGAATTCTAGTATATTATAATTCTATGGATATATTATATTAAAACCGCCTAATGCACTATGAAGTTACGTGTTAGTAAGAGTAACTATCGCGTGCATTACATAAGGTTTATACGTGATTTAAATGATCAGAAACCCAAAATTCGTTGATTTTTTGTAATTTAAGAACAAACCTTACTAGAAATGGAAAAACTTTATCGGTCATTCACTTTGATTTGGTGCGCTCTTTTAACATATACAAGATTTATTTCTCTACGACACATAGTTTTGGAGTAATTTAAAAAAAATGCTGTAAAAGAGGATATTATTAATAGATTTTTAATTATCTCAATAGAGACGAAGTTGGAATATTTACTGTAGGAGAACCGGGAAATCAAGGCACCTACAAGGCTTACGACCTGTCATCGGCTGGTTTACGTGATCACTTTATGCGCTTGCGCAACGTTCACCAATTATGCCTTTTTAATGAGATCAATTCAATACTGAATAGATGAGAGGTTATTGAGAGATTCTCTCAATAGATGGCGTTACAACAAAAATAAATAAAAAATAATAAGAATGTTGTTCATAATTTCACACATAGATGGCTGTAGTAAAAATTCCTTATTTTCAAGCGAAAAGAATTTCAGTATTATAATATATAGAACTTTCAAAATTGAATTGATAGGGATCCCATTAAAAAGGCATAATTGGTGAACGTTACGCAAGCGCATAAAGTGATCACGTAAAACAGCCGATGACAGGTCGCAAGCCCTGTAGGTGCCTTGATTTCCCGGTTCTCCTACAATAAATATTCCAACTTCGTCTCTATTGAGATAATTAAAAATCTGTTAAAAAATATCTTTGACTCCCGACAGGGAAAAAAATCCAATGTTTGCGCATATGCAATAATAAAAATATTCGATTACTTACACATTGGTAATAAAATAAAAATATTCGATAATAATAAAAATATAATAATAATAAAAATATTCGATTACTTATAATAATAAAAATATTCGATATTATTAATATATTTTTTAAGGGAATTTAGCCTGAATTTTAAAATTGTGTGACGAACATTCACTAGAGAAATGTTGAATACACTTATGGTATTTTTTCTAGAAACACACTGTTTAACATATTTAACAAGTTGAGGTCCCGTAAGCAGTATTCTCGCAGTACGGGACTTCAACCTTTTTCTTACATTTCTCTCAAATAACTCTTGTAATACGACCGTCCTTTCAGTCCCTTACGTTCTTTCAGTACCTGCCGTCCTTTCAGTCCCTTCTATCCATTTAGTCCCTTGTGCCCTTTCAGTCTCTTCCGTTCATTCTACCTAGCGCCAACGGATCGTTTATGAGATGTCAAATAAATAAACAAATAAAAACGCAGAAACCTTCCTGGACGTGCACTGAGTCGTACGAATGGGTATTTTTTTATGCACAGAACTTACTTTGATGCTTCGTGATGCTCGGAAGAGATTGCTTTGTATAAATCAGCCATAATATATGACTGAGGATCGTGACCCCCAACAGACTTCTCCTCCTCCAGACCTCCATAAATATTAATAATCTATGTAAATCAATGCGTATTTAAGAATAAACTTAAATAAACCTTCTGCCTATGGTTGTCTATAGCTGATGTAAGAAAAACCAATAAGAATGACATTTGATCTTATCTTGAGAATTTTGTTCGCATACCAACATTATTGGATTTATATTATAAAACATAATGTTGTGTATTTGTGGGTCTACCTATAGCACAAGCATTTTATGTACGTACCCTAAGAATCTTTTTAAACATTTGTGTATACTAGAGAGTTTAGTGCTGAAAACATATTCGTTTTTGTCTGGATTATGACCAACGCAAAACTCCCCACTAATTTTAAATTTTTGTTTCAGTCAGGGGTTATCAACTATTGAATTTTTGCTTTATTTTTCCATATATCTCAAAAACCATAAAAACTAGGACGCTGAAAATTGGTATAATATAGATTGTTCTTGCAAAACCTCGTTTTGGTCTTGAACGCCCTTGGTCTTGGTCGTGCAGTGACGCATGCCATATTGGTCTTAGTCTTGCAATGATACGTGCGGTCTTGGTCTTGCAAGTCTCACAATACCAAGACTTAAGAGACTTTTGCTCATCACTACCACTGCGGTCCAACAAATCTTTTGATGTCGTCCATCCATTTGATAGGTTGTCTCCCTTGTGGTCTCTTGTCTCCTCTCGGCCCCCATTCCACTAGTCTTTTTTTATTTATTTATATACTAATAAGTACCCTTTATTTATATATTTATTTAACTTTTTGTACATAATATAAAAAATATTATGCAGACTGGCGGGCTTATTGCCATTAGGTAATTTCTTCCAACCAACTAGGATTTTTTCCTTATATCTACACTGAAAAATATATCATGTTAAAATTAACCGAACTACAGTGACTACACAACATTTCGTTTTGTGCTACTAAATATATTTTACCCTCAGCCAAACAGTACAGTCATAAATAAATAAATTTTTATAACTGATAACAAAGGTTTGGCTAGAAACGGAGGTAGCCAGTTCGGTTGTCATAATTTTTTTTTCAGTTTAGTATCAAAAAATTACATAACGTTTTAGTCTGTGGCGTCGCTGTATAACGACCACAGAAAGTATTTATCTCCGCGCAGCTTCAACGCGCACGCGCAAACCCTGACCGTCGCGCGTCGGGTAGCCATCGGCAATAGATCCAGTAGCGTCTAGCCCCTGAGTTTCTTTTCTGCATTCTTAGGTTAGGTTTAAGTTTGTGTATAATAATAATAGCGACTCGCGTGAGCGAGTTGCTTTATAAATTGAATTATAAATTATTATAAATTAAATATATAATATTCTTTTAATTTTTCGCATTTAATATAAAATTTCACAGCTCATTTGACTTAATACTACGAGATCTCAACCAATCAGAGAGCCAACCGGAAACAGAATGCAAACGGGTAGATTCAGATTGTAGACTCTAGTAATAGATCCTGCCTGCTTCATTCGCACGCCGATCGACGAGACGTCAACTGTGTCCATTATTTATCTATACTCATAAAATTAATATCGACCCAAAGAAAATTTGAAAAAAAATTGTTAAGTGTATTTACATCTGTAAACTATTTAATCTAAAGTAATAAAGCAATCAAAATGTTAGTGTATGTGTGTGTGTATGTGTGTGTGTGTGTGTGTGTTTGTCTCACGCCTTCTGAAAAACCAAGAGCATCTAAAAATCTAATTTAAGTGCGAACATGTACCAGTATACCTGATGCAGTGTCACGCTAAAAAGAATGCGATAAAAATGCTGAATTTTAAAAATATTTAAATAATTATTTTTTTCATACAAAATTTTCCAAGTCATATCTGTCAAAAAAGTGTACATTTTGCACGCAAATATCTGTTAGTTTAAAAGTTAGAAGTAGGTATTTACACAAAAAAAATATATTTTGAAGTATAACTTAGCGTTTAAGTGAAAAACATGGTGAATATTTGGTATAATTATAATGTTAAACTTATTTTTAAAGTAAGCGTTTTGTACATAAACGCCGCCATTTTAATATCTTTTCATACAATATTTCATTTTCCCACGGAATGAATATGTTCTTGAAAATAATAAACCTTTGAAATAAATGTAATTATGAAATAATAAAATGAAACACAAGACATTACGGCAAGTTTTAAGACATATATTGTAAAAATGTGTTTATTATTAGTTAAGATGTAGGCATAATAAAATTGCATAATTTGTAAATAATATTTGATTTTTCTGACAATTTTCATTTTTATGGCATCGAACAAACCAATGTAGGTACCTACATATTCAAAAAATGTATCCGAACCATTCGATATTACTTACGCGTTCGAATCGTTTCCATGGCTACAGAAAGAATGTGATATTCAAATAAAATTTGTTAGGAATCGAATTTATTTAGAAGGTTGTTGTAGGTAGGTACCTACCTAATACTATTTACTTACAAATCAACAATAATATACCTATACTGATTTCCTATAGGAAAATTATTTTATTTATTTATTTATCAACCGTTTGTCCGATTATAATGAAACTTTGGTGAATTGTCGAGCGTATGCCCAGGATGGTTTTTGGATTTAAACTTTTTTCTTATTCTTCTTCTTCTTCGTGTATTTGGTCGTTTTACCTATGAAGGGGGAGTATCCTGGGAAAAGAAGGTCCGACTGTCCCTCCATCTCTTCACAGGTCTTCCAGGACGAGTTCTGCATATAAACTTTTTTCTTCTTTTTCTTCAACGTGTACTTGGTCATCTTACCTATGAAGATGAACTATCCTGGGAGATGAAGGTCCAATTTTCCTTCCATCTCTTCGCAGGTTTCTGGATTTAAACTTTTTTCTTCTTCTTCTTCATCGTCTATTTGGTCATTTTACCTTTGAAGGTGGACTAACCTGGGAGAAGAATGTCCAATTTTCCTTCCATCTCTTCGCAGGTATCTGGATTTAAACTTATTTCTTCTTCTTCTTCTTCATCGTGTATTTTTGCTCATTTTACCTATGAAGTTGGAGAATCCTGGGAGAAGAAGGTCCAACTGTCCTTCCATCTCTTCGCAGGTATCTGGGTTTAAACTTTTTTCTTCTTCTTCGTGTATTTAGTCATTTTACCTATTAAGTAGAGCATCCTGGGATAAGAAGGTTCTTTCATCTCTCCGCGGTTCTTCCAGGATGGTTTCTGGATTTAAACTTTTCTTAACCGACTGATGGGACGGGATGTAATGAAGGGAAGGGAGGCACTAAAGGGCCTGAAGGGACGGGAGGTATAAAACTGCCTGAAGGGACGGAAGGTACTGAAGGGCCTGATGGGAAGGGACGTAATGAGGGATTAAAGGGACGGGAGGTACTGAAGGGCCTGAAGCGGCGGGTCTTGGAGTCTAATTCTTTGGGTCATTTTTTTATAAAAATTATTTCCTTTAGTCTAATTATTATTCTTCTTCATTTAAGTACGTAGACTTTTGGGAGAGTTTTAATACAAACTATTTCCAATAGTCTTATTCATTTTCTTTTATGTAGACCTTTTGGTCAGTATTTATACAAACTATTTCCAATAGTCTAAATATTCTTCTTCTTCTTTTTTGTAGACCTTTGGGTGAGCTTTTATACAATCTATTTCCAATAGTCTAATTCTTCTATTAGGTATATGTATTTTTACTTATTTTATGTAGACCATTGGAATAGTTTTTTATACAAACTATTTCTTATAGTCTTATACTTATTTTTCTCTTTTTTATTTAGTCTTTTGGGTTAGTTTTAAGTCTAATAGTCTATTGTGCAGAAATATTATTAACGATATGCACACTTGATGAAAATACATATGAAATGAATGGGATATGGGATGTGACGATATAACCTGCACTAGAATCTTTTCAATACTTTTGTTTAATTAAATTTAAACCATTTATATCATCCTATTTTGAATAATTTTCAACACCTAATATTTAAAGAATGGGGGTTGTGGCCATTACTGAACTCTTCACAACATTTATATTCAAATTAAAAACTATTTACTATAGTTCAAGTCTTCTTCTTCTTCGTTAATGAAGACTTTCAGTCAAATTGAGCAAAAATATAATGCACACTTGATGAAAAAATATAAAAACGAATGGGATGTGACCAATACTAGATCTTTTCAGTACCTACGTTTGTTTAATCAAATTTTAACCACATCCCAATATCCAAAATTACTACATTTTAAATAGGTACACATTACAATTTGTTTTCGATGATAATATTTAAAAATGGGGGTTGTGGCCAAACCAATCTCTTTACAACGTTGATAAACAGTCATATTTAAAACCATTACGCATAGTACATGCGAGCAGAAATTGTATAAATATTATACTTCATTCACACTTTATAGCAATATATAAAAAAGAATGGGTTGTGGCCATCACTTGAACATTTTACAATACTTAAACTCAATCAAATTTCAAACCACTTTTCATAGTCTGATATTGCAAAATAATTGGGTGACAATATTATAAAAACGATTGCTTTTTCTTTCACAATTTTACATTCTTGGCCAACGGCGGGACATAAAAGCTAGTCATCAATAAAAGAGAAACAGTAAGTCCGCTTTTAATATGAAACCCATCATCACTCAATTACTATTTCAATTAATTAACTGATTATTAAATTACAAATATCTTACATAGTTGGTGTATGTTGTTGGGTGGTAATTTGAACACGCACATTAAATCGCAACCTTTTGATATATTAAATACATAATTAAATGATCCAAACCCCGACACCATACAACCACCTATACGTCCAACTATTGTCATTCTTGCAATGAGTCCTGTTCATTGGTTGTATATGGGATCCATATACAACCAATCAACTTTACAGATTTACATTTATAAGTGTAAAATAATTAGTACGAAAGCGTTGGTACATATGAAATTAGAAATTAATAATTGCGCGTAAAATATTTATGAAAGTGTTTCCAGTAAGTATACCTCTATCATAAATTCAAAACAATATTACCCGAAGCTTAAAAGCATTTTGTGCTGTCGTTCATTTCGTTGTAATTAATGTTTGTAATTCAATTAATAAATTGACTAAAAACATTTATATTATTATACTAAAAGGCCCATTTCACAATGTCTACCTTTTAAGGTAAGCTAACAAAACATTGTGAATTATATAATGACTAAAATAGTAACATAATACATATCAACTACTAACTACTTACATTATATAATTCCCCAATAAGAAGATTCCATAGATTGGGAAATAAATATTTTCTAATAATAATAAGAAGGCTCTTTATTTACGCACTATTAACTTCTCCATGCATTTACATAATATGATTCGAAAATGAACGTTGCTAGTGAACGGTTGTGCAGTTGTGGTTCGTAGGAATATTTGATCTACCTACGTTAACTACACAGCGAACAGATAAGATTTTATTGCTGTTATTTTTGTTTATCTATTTCAAGTTTATTCTTTCATATTTTATTTTGATTTTATTATTATTTTGACCGCAATATGATGAATTGCTATTGATTTTTAGATTATTTCTGTTTTGCATTTGATTTGTTTGACAGCTATTTGACAGCTGCAGTTTTTGTATTGTTTTTTTATTTTTTTCAATTACATAGTACCTACATAGGTACCTTTATTATTTTATTTAAGTGCTGAATCGCGAAAATGGAGGTGGACGAGACTAAGCCTCCTGATCCGAGGGCCTTGAAACGTAAGGCTGATGATGCTTTACTTGTGCAGGGTTCCTCGGATCCGGTAATAGGTCGTTCCTCTCCTCAGCCTTCCCCGCCCAAAAAAGATTATATTAAGAAATTTTACCCTGCTTACTCTACAGGGCCTTTTATAGTGTACGTCCAAAATATAGAAAATAAAAATATTAATACTATGTCTTTTGGAAGGAAATTATTTAATAACAAAATCAAAGATATTGCTATCGGTGGAGTTAAGGGAGAAGGGAGGAACAAAATTGTACTAACATTTACCTCTGCACACAGTGCAAACAACTTCATTACAAGCGATTTTGTTGCTAAAAATGATATAAAAGCGTACATACCTACTTTTAAAATAACTAAAATGGGTTTAGTGAGGTCCGTAGATTTAGACTTAAGTGAAGAAGAAATTATAGAATTTACAAGTGTACCAGATTCTTGTGGTAAAATAATAAAAGCCAGGAGACTGAACAGGAGGGATACGTCATCAGGTTCCACGAAGTGGGTTCCATCCCAAACGGTGGTACTTACATTCGAGGGACAGTCCATTCCCAGGAACGTATTCCTGTTCCACAACTCGCTACCCGTTGAACTGTATACCTACCCCACTTCTCAATGCTATATTTGCTGTAAGTTTGGCCATATTATGAAAGATTGCAAATCTAAGAACAACCCGAGATGTCTAAAATGTGCCGACCACCACCTAGCATCGGAATGCCCTGTCCCAGCAGGCTCAGAAAAATGTGTTAATTGCAATGGTCAGCACCCGGCAAATAGTTTTACATGTTCCTTTGTGACTAGAGAAAGAGAAGTCAAGTACATAATGGCCAAAGACAGTGTTTCATACAAAGAAGCAAGTAGTAAAATCCCCGCTCCTCGGAAGAGTTATACTGAGGCAATTAAAACTGTAAATACTATACCATCTCTTCACCGCTCAAACAGTATATCTAAGTCTTCTCGAAATCCACAAAACACCCAAATATTCGATCAAAAAGGCCATGATGCCTGTTTACTTTATAATAATGGCCAATTAAATGACCCTCAAAACGGGTGCGCATTAAATAACCCGCACAAAACGATTATAAATAATAAATCAGTTGATGTGAGTTATGGTGAAACCTTACAAGTCATTGCGAAAATATTAATATCGTTGATATCTGATACTCCTAACCTACCGTCCCACGTTGCCTTTGCCATGCCATTTTTACTTGACTTACTGAGCCAAAAAAAAGTAGATAATCATAATGGCTTTGAATAATTGTAATACTCCTCTCCATTTTACAATTTAATTGTCGAAGCGCAATTGCTAATAGATGCGATATAATTCATTTATTACAAAAATATGAAATTAAAATTTGTGCATTAAATGAAACCTGGCTGCAAAGTGGCCAGTATTATAACATTCCGGGCTATGATTGTGTTCGGGATGATCGTTTATATTCTAGAGGTGGAGGCACTGCCTTTTTAATACATAGATCGCTTTATTGGAAACGAATCTCCTTACCACCAAATCAAGAAGTTCAAGTAGTTGCTATCTCGGTTTCAAATATTACATATATCTCTACATACATTCCTCCCCATAAATCTTTCGATGAACATTATTGGAACTCAATAATGGATCTCGTTCCTCCACCTTATGTAATTCTTGGTGATTTCAATAGCCATTCAGTGAGTTGGGGATCCGCATGGACAGATAGTTCAGGAAGATGTATACTATCATTTGTAGACTTGCATAATTTATGCATACTGAACGATGGTTCTCCAACCAGATTTTCCCCTCCTTCTCAAAACCCTAGCGCAGTGGATTTATCAATAGTATCTTCTTCATTAGCCTGCCAGTCCTTATGGCAGGTAATGAGAGATCCATTGTCTAGTGATCACTATCCCATTATATTGAATTTGCACATTAGATTTTCCCTCACATCGAGATCTCCTAGGCAAGGAAAAAATTTCAACAAGGCCAATTGGCAGGAATATAATAATTCCATCCAAGTTAAACTTGATAGTGAATGTGGCAGTATGTTTCTTTCTCCAGATGTAGAGGAATGCTACAAAACTCTGAAGGGTATCATACACGACTCAATTGACTGTTCTGTACCCAAATATTCTGAACACCAAAATAAAACCCGTCCTTCTCCACCTTGGTGGGACAGAGAATGTACTGAAATGGTTAAAAAGCGTAAATTTGCAGTAAAATCTTTTCAAAATAATATGACCATGGAAAATTTTCTGTATGCCAAACAAATCCAAGCGCAAACAAAAAAAATGTTACGCCAAAAAAAAAGAAGAGGATGGTATAATTTCTGCAGTTCTTTGTCGCCTAGAACCCCCACTTCAGTGGTTTGGAACTCTATAAGACGTTTCAGAGGCTCAGTCGTCTCCCCAAAAAACTCAACAAGAATTGATTCATGTCTTGAAGAGTTTTGCGACAGATTGGCACCTCCTTTTGTTCCCAATTATAGTGAACTGAAGATGCAGACTATTATTCCTCAACCTCGGCTGTCAATGCTAGACTCTCCTTTCTCGCTGAGTGAGTTGATCATCCCTTTGAAAGCTGTCAGGAATGCATCTCCAGGGTTAGACGACATCCCTTACCCTGCTTTAAAATTCCTTCCAGATGACTTTAAAACTCATCTCCTTTTATTTTTTAACTTATGTCTATCTACAGGTTACATACCTGAGGAATGGCATTCCCAAAAAATAATCCCTATCTTGAAACCTGGAAAGGATCCTACTTACAGTAATTCATATCGGCCAATTGCCCTATCTTCTTGAGTTTTAAAGATACTTGAACACATGATTAAGAATAGGTTGGATTGGTACATGGAACATAACAAACTCATACCTGCTCATCAGTTTGGATTTCGAAAAACTAAGTCGTGTTTGGATAATTTAAGCATACTTGTTACAGATATTCGTATTGCATTTAATAAAAAAAGGAGCGGTTATTGCCAGTTTTTTGGATATCGTTTCTGCATTCGACAACGTCTTATTAGAGAGATTGAGTGAGATTCTATTGGGCTTGGGAGTACCGCGTCTTTTGACGAACTTGATCCATAATATTCTCTCTGAGCGCAGTATATATATTGAGACTAACGATTCCCGATTCGTTAGAAAAATATATAAAGGATTGCCTCAGGGATCTGTCTTGAGCCCCATACTTTTTAATCTTTATTGTGCACAAATACATTCCGTTGTTACGAAAGATTGTAAAATCCTACAATATGCGGACGATATCGTAATATACTCGTTTAGTAGAGATATAGAGACTGCAAAAGAAAACCTGATAACGAATCTTCAGAACTTAAATGGCAAGCTTAATTCACTGAATCTGCATCTGGCCCCTTCCAAGTGTCAGACTGTTATATTTACAAAAAAACGTAAGCTCCCAAATATCGTTGTAACTATTGACAACATGACAGTCTCCTGTGTTAAATCGGTCAGATTCCTGGGTATGATCCTTGACTCAAAGCTTTCATGGAAACGACACATTGATACTGTGGTTTCCTCATGTGAGAAAAATTTTAATATTTTACGTGCTGTGAGTAGAGTATGGTGGGGAAGTCACCCGACCACAATGAAACTCATGTACAATGCTTTAATCCGCAGCCATCTGGGTTATGGAAGTTTCATTCTCGACCCTCTCCCCAAATATCTCCAAAAGAGACTCAATGTAGTCCAATCAAAATACCTTAGACTGGTGCTCGGAGCTATGGGATCATCACCTGTAAATGTCCTTCAAGTGGAGAGTGTAGACCCTCCTTTGATTCTCCGAAGACAATTTCTATCAGACAGTTTCCTTCTTAGAAGATTTTCAACCCCAAACAAATTGCTAACAGACCCATTAAAAATCCTTGTGTCTCTGCTGAAGGAACATATAAGGAGGGGCAAACAAATTCCATGTCTTTGCAAGAGTTATATATATTTCTCTCAATCTCACTACCTTCCCCCAGAATCTACTGTTCCTCCTTACTACAATATCCCTTACGAGGCAATTATCCACATACCAGAGATACATAAAGACATTGGTATTCTTAAATCTTCTTTTAACCTTTCTGAGAACCGTTCAATTTTCCAGGATTTTATTTCATCCTATCCCTCCCATATTCACATATTAACTGATGGTTCTAAAATGTCAAATGATTCTGCTCTGGGAGTCGGGGTATTCATTCCTAGTCTCAAAATTGAGAGCAAATATAAACTTTCATTCCAAACTTCTATATTCTCTGCGGAATGTGTGGCAATCAAAATAGCACTTGACTCCATACACAGTCTAAATCTTCAAAGGGTAATAATCATTTTTACCGATTCACTCAGCTGTGTCTCTGCAATCGCTTCTTATTTAAATACAAGACCTAATGACATAAATCTCTGTGAAATACGTAAAAATTTCTACAATCTGAGTTCCGTTGGTAAGGATATAAAGATTGTTTGGATTCCCTCACACCGAGGAATCGAGGGCAACGAAATTGCGGACAGGTTGGCCAAATCCGCCATTGAGTCGGGCGAAAATTTAAATAATTTCTTTCCTACATTCGACGACGTGATCCTATCGCTCAAGTCTCGAACTTGGAACGAGTGGGAGAAGGAATGGAACTCTCCGACTTCGAACAAAGGCAGATTTTATAAAGATATTCAACCTACGATTCCAAGAAAGCCTTGGTATACAGCTTATCAGTTGAACAAATGTGTCGTCTCAACTATATGTAGAATGCGGATCGGACATTGCTCAATAGCCCCTCATCTATTCAGAATAGGAGTTGTTAACAGCCCATACTGCGAGTGTGGTCAGGATCTCGAGACACTGAACCATGTGTTCTTTGCCTGCCCGTTGGTCTCGGATAGAGGTATGTACGGAGAAGTGGTGAAAATAGAAAGACCCTTTAATATGGAGCATCTGTTGGCGATTGGCTCACGACATGTAATATTAGAAATCGCTAAATTCATCTCCACCACCGGTATAAAGATATAGCTGATTGTAGGAAGCCTTTCACTCGACCATTAGAAGGTGACTGACGCATTTAATGTTTTATTGTAAATTCTTTAATTGCTTGTACATATGCTTCCCTTTTGCAATCATTTAATGTAAACCCCTATTTCTCTGAGATCTAATGGAATTCTGTTTTTACTCTTCTTTTCAACAGTAAATATATTATGATCTAAATTGTACAGCACAAATCCGTCTCTATTAGTGGCTGTGCATTATTAAAAAAAAAAAAAATTACATAATACTTGTCAAACTTATTGGTCTGTAATTGCTTGGGTCCAATTTGTTTCCTTTCTTGTATATCGGTGTGACTATTGCTTTCTTCCACTCAACAGGAAGGCTTCCTGCTTAAAATGAGTTTTGAAATAGGTGGAACACTGGTTTACATATATTAGAAGCACATTTTTAACATTAAGTCTGGTGTGATGTTCTGGAAAGCTTTTCTGATGCAGTTTGCCTCGGAACAGGCTTTTGCCTAGTGAGGCAATATATCCAAGTACCTAATATTGATATATGTTTTCTATTTGTATTGTAATAATATATTCAGTTTTATTTTTAAGGAAGTAACTTTGTGGCGTCATTATAATTTTTATTTTATAATATATATAATAATAACTTGGTATACACCACTTTTGAGCACAAATAACTGTCGACCGGTTTCGAGAACGATGTTCTCATCTTCAGGATGACTTACGTACTAAATTAAAAATGAAAATATAGACTTAACCTAAACTAAAGATGTGGGAGGAGTCAATTGACTCCTCCCACATCTTTAGTTTAGGTTAAGTCTATATTTTCATTTTTAATTTAGTACGTAAGTCATCCTGAAGATGAGAACATCGTTCTCGAAACCGGTCGACAGTTATTTGTGTAATAATATTGTTATGTATTAATGGCTTATGTATTTATTTTTTTTATTTGGAAATAAAAACAAAAAAAATATAACTGACATTTTTGGAGATTCCCTAGCTATGTACAAGCGATTACTGTCAGACGAACATTTGTCGTGATGACTAATTGTATTGTTAATTGTGAATTTAAAAATTGTGTTACGAAAATTCACCAGATAAATGTTGAAAATACTAATGGTATTTTTTCTAGAAATACACTGTTTAACATATTTGAGGAATTTGATTTTGAATTGGGGTGTTTAGGTTTACATGATCCCTTAATAATATAGTGATAAAGATGCAAAACCACGTCCAAAATTCATCCGATATTATTTTTCATTCCTACAAATGTACAATACTGATCGATAAGTTGATTTCGCTACGTGGATATATTGTATCTGACTTATATGGTTTACGAAACATTGAGGTATAATTTATGGTTTTGCTAACTGCCGTATGGATTGTTATATTAGATTATATTTCGTTACGTTCCTTCCTTCTGAGAATAAGTACACGAAAACAGATTCAGAAAATCTGTGAAGCGAAAAATTCGGACTCTTTTTAAAGCAAACTGCGCGCACGGGATATATGGCATAGTTCTAAATAACGATTTTGCAGCTTTTAAAAGAAAACTTTTTAATGTTATGTGAAAAGGAAATTTTTTAACTCATATGTGGGTATGTATTAAATATTTTCTTTTTTTTTCTTGACTGGTTAACTGATTATTTATTTTATTATTTTTGATTTTTTTATGTTTTATTTCAATCTTGTTTATTCTTCTTCTTGCTATAACTAATGTTCTTTTTCTTCATAAAGTATCTTATTGTAAACCATTTATGGAAACTTTGCTGATTTATTTGATTATTATTTTGTTCCAATACAATATATATATATATATATATATATATATATATATATATATATATATATATATATATATATATATATATATATATATATATATATATATATATATATATATATAAAACTGTATGTTTCCTTGATAAATAAATAAAAATACAAAATAAAATACTTAAAGTTTAAATGGAGACGGAGTGCAGGATGCCAATATTCATAATATTATGTGTTAAAAATACATAAAATTAATTAACCAAATATATTTCTCGTCAGGCACATCGTCAGGCCATATATTGTTTACTCTCATGCTGCCAATGTCAAACGCAGTTGCTTTATATTCAAATACAATACATATTAAAGAAAAATACATATCTACTGTGAAACAATACAAATGGTACAACAATTACACTTCGCAATATGTGGGATGTTATTTTGCCTCGTATATTGTCAATTACACTGTTTTGAATATTCATTAAAACAGGGTGGTTACCGGCGAAAGGTGTGCGTGTGTGTATTAACTTATAAAAGGAAGCACGACACATGCCTGCATCACCACACACCAGTCTCGTCTCATCTAAAAAAGCACTACATTCAGAATTGGTGGTAAGCCTCATTGCTGAACCATGTGGGATGTTATTTTCTATCTCATAATGTCAATTACACCCAAATAATAATAATAAATTTGGATAATTTATATAGCGCCGTTTTTGTGAATATCTCACCTCAAGGGCGCTGAAAAAATGATTATGTTGTATCATTTCGGCTCTGGTAAGATTTGCGAAAATGGTGCGTTTTGAGTTTTTTCCTGAACGAAGATATATTTTCGGTTTGTCTGAGGGTGTGTGGGAGCTTATTCCATGCATTTGGTCCTGCCACAGCAAATGCACGATCACCGAAATTAGTTGTGTGCACCCTGTTTATTTCAACTAATTTCCCAACCATGGATGAAGAGGCAGAACGAAGTGATGATTGTCTGTCATTTATTGAAAGCGGAATGCACAGTTCGGAGAGGTATGTAGGAGCCATACCACGAAGTGCTTTAAAGATTATGAGACAGAGCTTATATTCAATTCTTTCGGGGACTTTAAGCCAATGTAGATTGCGAAGATGGTGAGAGATGTGAGAAAATTTGGAGGCTCCAGTGATGAGTCTGGCTGCAGCATTGAAAACTGACTGAATTTTATTAATTTCTTTCTTTGGTAAATTCGCATATATACCGTTACAATAATCCAAACGGGAGACAACAAAGGCGCTTACCAAAGATTTCATGGCTTCAATTGAGATACTCCTTCGGATTGACTTTAAACGTCTTAGTTGAAAGAAAGCAGAAGAAGTAACTGTGTTAATTTGGTTTGAAAAGCTTAGATTTTAATCTATTTTTAGACACACTATTTAAGTTTAACACAGGATTTAGGAAGAATATCTGAATTTTCGAAAGTTAGTGGGGAAGTGTCTATTAAATGGCTTCGTTTGCGTGTTGCTGTCCAGAGTAGTTCTGTCTTTGTTTGGTTTAGCTTAAGTTTGTTTGCTGACATCCAAACACCGATATCTTCGATACATTTACAGATTGTGGTTTTTAGATGGTGAGCATTTTCTGGTGAGCAATAAAATTAAAGCTGCCAATCGTCCGCAAAACGTTGATTATAGAAAAGAATGAATGAATAGTATATTTCCAACATAAATAATCCAACTGTCGATTTGTTCAGGAGAACTTTGTTCTCTTAACATATCGACAATGTATCAAGCCAGAATACGCGAGAATTGTATGGAGAGGTCTACTTTTTTCACGGCTTTTCCAACTTTGAAGTCAAAAAACACCAACTTAGAGGCTTCGCAGCATATATGTTCCATACACGGATTTACTCAGAATTCGGAGTAGAACATTTCGTGTGTCTGTGTGTGTGTGTGTCTGTGTGTGTGTCTGTGTGTCTGTGTGTCTGTGTGTGTGTGTGTCCGTCCCCCCCTTATAACTTTTGATCCGCTCAATTTACAGAGCCTGAAATTTCAGAATATATAAACAGTTACAGGCCTACAAAACTTTTATACTCGGAATTTTGAATTTTTGTTTCAGTCAGGGGTTATCAACTTTTGAATTTTTATTTTATTTTTCCATATATCTCAGGAACCATAAACGGTAGAACGCTGAAAATTGGTACAAACATAGACAAATACAAAATCTCAAATTAGTTTTTTCAAAAAAATTCCAGGGTTTCTCAAACATTTTTTATTAAGAAAAATATTTTTTTTATGATAAATTTATGAGTTTAACTGCCTATATTTCCAAAACTTTTACAATTATCGAAAAAAGCCGAAACACCCCAACTAGATAATTTAATTTTCACTTTTTAAGATCTCAATTTTTTTTTAACAATTTTTTTAAAAATTGAATTTAGTGACGACATCGCTTCATACATTTTGTATGGCAGTCGCCTATACACAATATGTAAGAAGACTTAATAGTATGATACTTCATCTCCAAACATACATACATACCATCATGCTATTTGCATATTCTGGGTAGGAAAAAGGATCTTCCTCCATACTATCCTATCTTGACATACATACCTACATATGTTGTATAGAAAACAAAATATCTGAAAATATTCAATAATTTGTATCTATGGGTTTATTGTTTGGTACATATTCTTCAACTATACATACTATCGCTATCGACAGTTGGATCTCATGTGTTACATGCAACTAGTATTATTAATTTTTTTCACACATTTGGAAATTTTATTGCCTCGCTAGACATAGTCTGTTCTCAGGCAGTACTAGTTTTGAATTGCTATGGCTACTCTGCGATCATATGATTTGTTTTCTTTTTTTTACATGCTCCATTCACTTAGAACATCGCCAACCAGGATAAAAAACTCTAAAACTCTAAAACTCTAAAATCTCAAAAAATCCAAGAGTACCGAACAGATCCTTCTCTTCCAACCTGCTTTGAAATTTTTCCCATCATGCGATATGTTTTGTTTAATATTTTGTTCTAAGTATTTGAACGCGATGCACTAGAAAATATTAATAACATAATGGAAATCCGATTAATGATAGTTGGCGTCCAGTGTCATCCCTTAATGTTGGATTAGCTTCAGCTGAACAAAACCCCATTATTTATATGAATAGAAGTAATCACTCGACAGCCAAGATTCCCGTTTTGTAAAGTCCTGCTGAGATTGAAATATCGTATACATGTTTTGTATCGAGATTTTTCTCTCTGGAAATATTTAAAAAATCTTTCTTTTGTCTTGTGTTGAAATCTTCTCATGCATCCTTCCGTTGTCCGCTCGACGTTGCATTCCAAGTATAATTACCAGGCGGACCCACCCGAGCATTTTTCAATATACATATCAACATAGGTACATCATTTTCTACGTCTGTTTTTGACGTTTAAATCTCATGAAGTAAGCGATTTTGTGTCTAAAAAATCTATAGTAGGAAAAATCTTCTTCTTTGATTAGGCCCAGGGCCTGTTTTATGCTGCATTTTCAGCCTCCTGTGATGTGGACTGCCAACTATCTCGCCATCCTTTTGGTGGACGTCCTCGTGGTCGAGACCACTCCGGTACGTTGTCTCGGGCTATCTTTAGGATCCTATCTTAGGACATGCGGGTGACGTGTTCGTTCCAGTACCTTCTTCTTTGGCGCCCATCTTACGATGTCCTCAGCTTCGCAAATTCTTCGGATCTCTGTATTTCTGACTGTATCGCGAAGACTTTTGCCAGCTATACATCGTAGTATTTTTATTTCACTGGTGCGCAGAAGTTGTTTGGTACGGATAAATCGATTTTGTATTTAAAGATTCTATAGTAGGTAAAATCGATTTTGTATTTAAAGATTCTATAGTAGGTAAAATCGATTTTGTATTTAAAGATTCTATAGTAGGTAAAATCGATTTTGTATTTAAAGAGTCTCTAGTAGGAAAAATCGATTTTATATTTAAAAAGTCTATAGTAGGAAAAAAAACGGAAGGTAAAACCGAAAAAAAACCGGACCCACACTTCGGAAACAAATGCGCATGCGCGACAAATCGACCGTCGAGGTAGTTCAGCAGTCGGAAGACATCTTCAACGGCCAATGTTAGACACGTAATGTCAAAAGCAGATGTTTTAGTTATATAAAAAATAAAGACGAATTCAAATACAGAACATTTTGAAAAAAAATAATTATCTATTGTGAAAAAATATAGAATGGTACTTAAACAAAAATTACATCATCATCATCATCAGCTTGTGTTTGCCCATTGCAGGACATAGGTCTCCCCTCTCCTTCTCCACTCCTCCCGATCCAGTGCGACCCCAACCATTGGTCCAACAAATCTTTTAATGTCGTGCATCTATCTGTTAGGTGATCGCCCTTGTGGTCTCTTGTCGCCTCTCGGTCTCCACTCCACCAGTCTTTTCGTCCATCTATCCACATGTGTCCTGCCCATCTCCACGGCTATTCTCTCAACCACATCGGACAGTTTGGTCTGACTGCGTATCCAGTCATTCCTCTTCCTGTCTTATAGTTCTATGGCCAACATTATCGTTTTCATTTTTCTTTGTTCTACATGCAGCTTGTTGGCAGACAATTTGGTTAAGGTCGTAGTCTCCATGCCATAAGTGAATACTGGCAGAATGCATTGATCAAACATTACATCATTCCAAACAAACACAATTACATAATTTAAAACGAGTGGGTTGTGGCCAACACTAAACTCCTCACTAACAAGTCATTCTATAAAGTATTCAAATTTTGTATGGATAATTTCCAACATTTTCACGAAATGAGTTTGTTAAATTAATTTTTATTTAAATATTTTATTATGAAAACTTGATAACTCTTCAATGTCATTTTATGAAAGTGGTGTGCCTTTTTAGCAATTTGAAAATAAAAATTTCAAATTTTAAGTTTCCTGAGCTTTGGGTCACTTTGAAATATTTGACAGTTAAAAAAATTGAGAAGCACTATTCATATATCGTTTAAAATCTAATGGGATCTAATCGAGTATTAGATATACATATTTGCAAAATTTGAATAGAATCGAATGAGTACTTTAGTCTATAATCGATAAAGTAAAAAATGAACACGTCGTACATAGCACACACACACAGATACATTGTGATGAAACTTTCAGAATACAATCTCAGCATGATACTAGTTGATAATCTGCAAAAAAAAAATACCCTTAAAAATTGCGAAATCATAACTCCCCACTTGTGTTAGTGAGGAGTAAAAAAAATTGAAATAAGCGAAGCGAAAAGTTTGTTATCCTTGATGAATACTTGAAGTTTTTTTAATCAAAGATCCAGGTCCAATGACATTTCCAACTTAAAAATTTAACGAATTTCTGTAGAATTTTTAACTCTGCGCGATCACTTATAAAAAATATTAGGTATAATAATATGTATAAACAGTTGTGTAACATTTAGCCAAACCTTTAAGCTGTGAGGCACCGGCTTAGAATAGTGTTTCCACTCTTTTCTATTACTGTTTTCGAGTGTCCCGTAAGAGCCGGGTAATCGAAAATACAACAGGCAACAATAACATCTGTCATAGTTCAGCAATGAGGTTCACCACCCATTCTGAATGTAGTGCCTTTTTAGGTGAGACGAGACTGGTGTGTGGGTATACACATATGTGTTGTGCTCCCTTTTATAAGGCAATGCACACCCGCACACCTTTCGCTGGTTACCCCACATTGTGGGATATGCCGTGATGGTATGTATGTATTTTAGTGCGGGTACAAGTAAGGAAATATTACTAAAGTAAACTTTATGTAAGAGGGAGGGGGATCCCTTGGGAAATTAACAGAAAATGGCTAAAACAGCTAAAGTTAATATCAGCAATCTCATTTTAAACAGATTTAATTACAAACAAATAATAATCCACAGCCAGAATTTACCAAATATCGTATAAATAACTTTTATCTTAACTTCTTTCTTGCGTCTGTTTATCTTGTTTATTTGAGATTCGAAATATATCCTTACAAGGATCCTCCCATCTTGGGTGTAATAAAAATCGATGGACTCAGATGGGCCGGACGCGTATTTACCTTTCCGTGTTGATTAGGAGGTAAGTAATGCCTCGAATTAGGTACTAGTTTTTTGCGCTAATGCACTTAAAAACTCTAGTTGAATTCAAGGCACGTGTCCTTCAAATGCACATGGTTAAGCAACGTAAACTGTTCCTGATGTTATAGAACTCAATTATATAATAATATCCATTAAACGGGTAAATATGGATGGTTTTGATTCCGCTTGCTGACCAGACTTGCCCCCCCCCAGATAAAAATAAAAAAAACTCATAAGCTTAATAATCCTCCCAAACTAAATAAAAATTGACGTGTAAATTAAGATATTTTTTCAATGTTGGCAATAATATTTTAAAATTGATTACAGCAATTTTTTTAAATGAATATTCCAACTGTCGATTTGTTCTCTTAACATATCGACAATGTTTTAAGCCAGGATACGCGAGAATTGTATGCAGAGGTCTACTTTTTTCACGGCTTTTCCAACTTTGAAGTCAAAAAACACCAATTTAGAGGCTTCGCATCATATATGTTCCATATACGGATTTACTCAGAATTCGGAGTAGAACATTTCGTGTGTCTGTGTGTGTGTGTGTGTGTGTGTGTGTGTGTGTGTGTGTGTGTGTGTGTGTGTGTGTGTGTGTGTGTGTGTGTGTGTGTGTGTGTGTGTGTGTGCGTGTGTCTGTGTGTCCCTCCCCCCCCCTTATAACTTTTGATCCGCTCAATTTACAGAGACCAAAATTTCAGAATATATAAATAGTTATAGGCCTACAAAACTTTTATACTCAGAATTTTGAATTTTTCTTTCAGTCAGGGGTTATCAACTTTTGAATTTTTACTTTATTTTTCCATATATCTCAGAAACCATAAAAGCTAGAACGCTGAAAATTGGTATAAATATAGATAAATATAAAATCTCAAATTTGTTTTTTCAAGAAAATTCCAGGGTTTCTCAAACATTTTTTTTTTTTTCGAAAAATATTTTTTTTTATGATAAATTTATGAGTTTAATTGCCTATATTTCCAATTTTTTTAAAAATATCGAAAAAAGCCGAAACACCCCAACTAGATAATTTAATTTTCTATAAAAAATATAAACATTGTAGTAGCACATATTATATAAATTGAATTTAGTGACGACATTGCTTCATACAATTTGTATGGCAGTCGCCTATACACAATATGTAAGAAGACTTTATAGTTTGATAGGTACTTAATCTCCAAACATACATACAGAACCATCATGCTGTTTTCATATTCCGGGTATGAAAACAGGACTGACCTCCATACTGTCCTATCTTGACATGCATACCAACATGTGTTAAAAGTTTCAATAATTTGGATTTATGGGTTTATAGTTTGATTCTTATTCTTCAACTATACATACTATCGCTATCGACAGTTGGATCTCATGTGTTACATGCAACTAGTAAATATCACTCCCTCCACTCGCTCTGTATATGGGGACTATAAACGGCCCCTTAACAGAACGCTAAATCAGCGACAATAAAAAAAATGCTTAGCACGAAAAGTAGCTCATGGAGCCCTTCTAGATTGGCAATATCGGCACCATAGTGCAAAAAGAACAATCGACGAATGTGAATGGAAAATTCACACTCGAGGAATGTCGTTGACTTCAGATCTTTTTGAATGGAAAGCATCAGAGGTTTGAGAAAGATCTCTGTAAAAAATAAACTTAATGGGAATCAACCAATAACAGTGTGGCACCATAACTATGACAGAACTTCTTAAAGACTTTAACATTGTTCTTCGAGATTCGCATGACCAATGATACCTTGAAGGGGCCCACGGAGTTGCTCTCCGATCTATAAGAGGACATCATTCGGTGGCAACAATCCCACAGGATATGTTCCGGAAGTTTAGTCTGGGTATTGACAGAACTGAGATGTTGAATTTCTCGCTAAGGGACCACAAAACTAATGAATGGATTAAGAAGAACACAGAAGTAGCGGATGTGGCCAAAAGAATAGCGGAGTTAAAGTGGAGTTGTGTGGGTCATATATCTCGGATGTCGGACGACCGATGAACAAAAGTTGTGATGGACTGGAGGCCAAGAATAGGAAGCAGAAGCGTGGGGAGGCCCCAGACCAGATGACTCGATGACATCAAAAAAGTGACAGGTCCAGAATGGCGAAGAATTGCACAGGATAGAGACCAGTGGAAGTCCAAGCGGAAGGCCTTTATCCAATACTGGACTCAAGAAGAGGCTGAGTAAGTAAGTATTGACAGAACTGACATGAAGCAGAGGAAGCAATATTCAAACGGTGAAGATAACTTTTAAAGTTTCCGTTTCCTGTGAAAATATTATACATATGCCACATACATAAACATAGTTTGATAATAAGCTTGGAACATCGTTGTCATTTATCGATGAAATTTAATTTTAACGCCATCAATTTAGAAACAAATAACATTGTTTTTATAAAATATATTATGGGTCAAAATGAGAGGTTTATAATATAATACATTATGAATGATAAAAAGCTTATATTTCTATCAAATATTAAATTATTATTAGAGGTAGCGTTATTTAACATGACAATATTAAACTCACGCTGTTTTGGGTGAAAATTTGGGTTTATATTTGAATGAGCTACCCACCCGTTACATGAAAATATATTAAATAGATTTATTTATTTATGGTAAAAGAAAACTTATACAGAATAAACATCACAACGGAAATTGATACAAGAAAGTTTATTTTGCTACTTGTGAAACATTCACACAAGTTAAAATAAAAATTATTTCAAGTAATTCGTTGTTCGATGACATTTCTCATCATACAAAGATAATTTGTTTTAACGTAACTTGGCAATTGAAAAAAAATCTGTGTAGAATGAAATATTTCAGTACAATGCGATGAATACATCTCGATCTATCGCAATCAAAATCTCTGTCCGTATATTTAATTTAGGTAATACTAACTTATTGTGTGTGTCACTGGTTTACCCAGTGACAGGAGGAATGAAAAGAAGGAATATTTGCCTAACTTTCCTTGTCTGGTTCAGAGCTAATTTTATCCTAACGCCTCCTGATGTTCACCTCACACAATATTCACAATCTTCTTCTTCTTTTTTTTAGGTTACACCTGTTTTTTCAGGAACTTTGCCCGTCCCTTAAGGATTCACAATTCACAATCACTATACTTATAAGTTGGATGGCGATGACACGGATTTGAAATGATTTGTTTGATGAGAGTCCGAAACATAAGTTCACACGGCGTGCTCTTGGTGCTGACTGATTTTTTGTAGGCAAATTTGTAGGTATGAACGGAAGTAGGAATTTATTTAAATTCATTACTCACGCAAAAATTGCTTCTCTGGGCTGGAAACATTGGTTAGTCCAACTGTCAATTCGTTCATGAGAATTCAATTCTCTTAATGAATCGACATTATTAAGCCAAGATGCGTGTACGAAGGAAAATTTTGTATGATGTAGTGGACTTTTTGCATGCTAATAACACCAACTAGAGGCCTCGCAGCATATATGTTCCAATACATGGATTTACTCAGAATTCGGAGTAGAACATTTTATGTGAGTTTTGTGTGTGTGTGTGTGTGTGTGTCTGTCTGTCCCCCCCTTATAACTTTTGATCCGCTCAATTTACAGAGCCCACATTTTCAGAATATATAAACAGTTATAGGCCTACAAAACTTTTATACTCAGAATTGTGAATTTTTGTTTCAGTCAGGGGTTATCAACTTTTAAATTTTTACTTTATTTTTCCATATATCTCAGAAACCATAAAAACTAGAACGCTGAAAATTGGTAGAAATATAGACAAATACAAAATCTCAAATAAGTTTTTTTTTTAATTTCACGGTTTCTCAAACATTTTTTATTAAGAAAAATATTTTTTTTATGATAAATTTATGAGTTTAACTGCCTATATTTCCATTTTTTTTAAAATATCGAAAAAATCTGAAACACCCCAACTAGATAATTTATTTTATATAAAAAATATGAACATTGTATTAGCACATCTCAATTTTTTTTTAACAATTTTTATAAAAATTGAATTTAGTGACGACATCACTTCATACAATTTGTATGGTAGTCGCCTATACACAATATGTAAGAAGACTTTGAAAGAGAGTTTGATACTTAAATCTCCAAACATACATACTGTTTTCATATTCTGTGTAGGAAAAACAGACTGACCTCCATACTATCCTATCCTGACAAACATACCAACATCTGTTAAAATTTTCTATAATTTGGATATATTGGTTTATAGTTTGATTCTTATTCTTCAACTATACATACTATCGCTATCGACAGTTGGATCTCATGTGTTACATGCAACTAGTTATATTGAATATTTAATCTCAAAATATTGATGTGTCATGATATATACCTATCCATGTGCATATATACATTTATGATGAGAATATCGTTTGCTATAACATAATTATAACGAACACATCGCAATTACGACATTAGGCGGACCTGTGAGACCGAGGACATCATACGATGGAGTAGAGCTAGGAGAAAATTCTGGAAGGATTACGTGGACAGGATGAAAGCATTTCGAATCCCATCCATAGCGGCAAACGAAATACCACCAGGGCATCGTCTCCCCGGAAGACCACCGAAGAGGTGGAGGGATAGCTGGACCTCAGCTTCACAGGAATAGCTTTCTCGAAAAAACAGATCTACGATCTAATATAAGAAGAAGAAGAAGACTTATAATAATTTATTTTGACACGTCGAAGTCACCACTGTAGGTTTTATGTATGGGATACAATGAAATGCGTGTTAGATTTTATTTTTAGAAGTATTTTTTTAACGGTCGCGCCGAAATAGCTTGTCTAGTGCCATGATTGTTGGAAATTTATTCCGTAGAAAAAATAAGAGAAAAACAGACTTCCAAATGATAGACGAGCATGTATGAGACCGAAGCAATAAATGTAAGCAAAGATAGAAAAGTGTGTTATTTGGCTGCATACGCCAAAAGCTAAGACCGCTGTCTGTGAGCACCTGTATTATTGTGCCCGCTGTAGCGTGTAGCGACAAAACTATCATACCTAGAGTATTGTATTGTTGAGAGATTGAAATAGTGCACCCGCTATTCATTTTTTGAAATGCTTATAAATAATTTTAATGAAACAAAAAGAATTATTGCTAATCCAATTGCAACTATTCGATATTCGGTCATACAGGTTGGATACAAAATTGTGAGCGTTGTTTTACAGATGAGAGAGTGCACGGGCAACGCCGCGCGTGATTGCTAGTACTTCAATAAAAACGCGGCCGGTATAACCTCACAAAAGAAGACACTCCATAAAAATATCGATATTTTACTACAACAACGTGTATGTATCACAAAAAAACACGAATAAATCTACAATTGTAAACGTAATATTACCCATAAAATAATAATATGTAATAATATCTGCTACAAAATATGACTTAACAAAATAAATAATAACAAGTCAAGTTCATATCGGGAGAGTAGTTCTGACAAGTAAGAACTTTTGGTAGAGTAGTTGTAACAAGTAAGAACTTTTGGTAGAGTAGTTGTAACAAGTAAGAACTTTTGTTAGAGTAGTTGTGACAAGTAAGAACTTTTGGTAGAGTAGTTGTGACAAGTAAGAACTTTTGGTAGAGTAGTTGTGACAAGTAAGAACTTTTGGTAGAGTAGTTGTGACAAGTAAGAACTTTTGGTAGAGTAGTTGTGACAAGTAAGAACTTTTGGTAAGTAGTTGAGACAAGTAAGAACTTTTGGTAGAGTAGTTGTGACAAGTAAGAACTTTTGGTAGAGTAGTTGTGACAAGTAAGAACTTTTGGTAAGTAGTTGAGACAAGTAAGAACTTTTGGTAAGTAGTTGAGACAAGTAAGAACTTTTGGTAGAGTAGTTGTGACAAGTAAGAACTTTTGGTAAGTAGTTGAGACAAGTAAGAACTTTTGGTAGAGTAGTTGTGACAAGTAAGAACTTTTGGTAAGTAGTTGAGACAAGTAAGAACTTTTGGTAGAGTAGTTGTGACAAGTAAGAACTCTTTTTTATTTAAATCAAACACACATACAGCCATACAAACAATTATAGCAACAAATTCAAAATAAACAAGAAATCATAAATCAATTTTGTTTGCGGATATTACTTCTTTCTATGTATCTCACTTCTTCTTCTTCTTCTTCAGCCTCTTTCACTCCACTGCTGGATAAAGGCCTCTTCCTGAGTTTTCCACTTCTCTCTATCCTGGGCGCTCTGCTTCCACCCATGTCCCACCAGTTCGACAATATCGTCAGTCCATCTCCTCTGTGGTCTCCCTACACCTCTTCTATTATGGTAGGGTCTCCAATTCAGAATTTTGGGGGTCCATCTATCATCTCTCTGTCTTGCCACATGTATCTCACTGCACAGTGTAAACAGTAATAAAAATGAGAAGGTACTCAAAATTCAGAAGAAGAATAAGAATATATTTAAAGAGAGAAAAGAAGTAAAGCAGAAACTAGCTACCGTAAACGTAGAAGGATCTCTGATATGCCATATTCATATTTTATTTTATTATATCCTTTACTGTAAAAGCTCGAAATACGGTAAATCCTAAGATTTTCCAGTAAACCCTAAGATTTACCAAGTCGTAATGGTAAAATTTTAAACTGTCCTGTGATCATCGTTAATTTCGAACTTTTACCACCATTCATTGGGTAAATCTTAGGTTTTACCTCAGAGACACGGTTAATGTTGAAAAATAGTTATGTTTAGAAATATATGGGAGAAGTATATGGGAGAAGTATATGGAATGCACAACGAAACAAAAGTACCTATGATGTGTTTGCAAAATTTTAAAAGAATCGAACGAGTACTTTAGTTTTCTTCTTCTTCGATGGCGCTACAGCCCAATTCGAGCCTTGGCCTCCTTCGACTTCTGCCTCCAACCCCGTCTGTCCTCAGCTGCCGTCCTCCAGTTTGTAACGCTTAAGAGCTGTACTGCATCCCTCCTCACCTCGTCCTGCCATCGCAACCTGTGTCTTCCTATCTTCCTTCTTCCTCCTGGATGATCAGTCATAATTCTCTTAGGAATTCGCATATTTGGCATTCTCTGAACATGTCCAGCCCATGACAATCTCGATAGTCTTATATATGTTGAGATACTGGGTGTTTCATATATTTTGGACAGTTCATCGTTTCGCCTTATACGCCACTCTTCCCCATCTTTCACTGGTCCACATATGCGACGGAGAACTTTCCTCTCAAATATATCCAAAGCTTCAGCAGATTTTATTGTAAGTGTCAACGTCTTGCACCCATATGTAACCATAGTCCTTATAATTGTCTTGTATAGGATAATTTTGGTTTTCCTATGGACGTTTCGAGACTTAAACACTGGTACCAAGGAGAAATATGTCCTGTTACCTGCTGAGATTCTTACTTTAGTCTATAATCGATAATTATTTCTATTTTTTTTATTTATTTCTAATTTCTCGACTGCTAATACGTGATGGAATTCCATTATCAATATTTATTTATTTATTTATTTATTTTATTTATTAACGGCAAATTGCCTTTTACAAACATGAACAACAATTAAGTACACACATTGAAATTACAAAATAAAATAATATAACTATCATAAACATAAAAGAAAAAGAAGGTATTGTAACAAAATTAGTAAATATAAAAAATAATATTAAGTGGAAAAAAATACAATTTAAAATAAAAGATATAGGTACTTATGTTGAGACAAAAAAATCATTAAAATATACTAAAATAATATACCCACGCACTTAGAAAAAAAAGAAAAAATAATAATTATCATAAAAAAAAATAAAAACTGTATAATAAAACAACAAAAATTTTATATAAAAAAATAATAATAATGTAAAGAAAATAAAAGAACTATAAAAACAAACATATGGGTACATACTTAGGAAAATAAAAACTAAATGATGAAACAAAACAAATAACAAAAAAAATATATTATAATCACATTTATAGTATAATATTATACTATACATGCAAAGTAGGCAAGCAAAAAAAAATGTATTGCAAATCTTAAAGAAAAAGAAAGAATCTAAATTACAGAAAATTTAAAAAATATCACATTTCAAACGAGATTACATTGTTAGCTGCGATTGACTGTTTTTTATAAAACATTGATGTTAGTTCGTATTTAAATTTGTGAAAGGAAGTGTTAAAATAATCAAATGACCTTGCATATATATATTTCCCAAGTTCTGAATTCGATGTATTGGTGTATAATAGTGTGCTAAATTTGTAGTATTTTTACAATAGAATGGAAGATGATTTCTAGTTTTTCTATTTGGTACATTGAAATTTATTAAGAATAGTAATTCTGGACAGTCTAACTGATTATTAATAATTTTAAATAAACATAGTAAATCAAATAATAATCTTCTCTCAGAAAGCTCTAATAAATTTGTTTCTTTAAGTAAATAATAATAATTCAAATTTTATATTGGTATGTTAAGTCTGTAAATTGATATATCTTAGAAATTTATGTTGGATTTTTTCTACAGTATATTATAAAATTACTTAAAAAAAAGTAAAAACACAATTTTTTAACTTTATTCCACTAATTTAAAGTGTTGACCACTGACGCGTTTCGCTCAAAGAGCATCTATTCAGTAGATTCAGTAGATGCTCTTTGAGCGAAACGCGTCAGTGGTCAACACTTTAAATTAGTGGAATAAAGTTAAAAAATTGTGTTTTTACTTATTTTTTTTAAAGTAATTTTATATAATCGATAAAGTAAAATAAACACGCCTTATATAGCATGCTGCACACAGATACATTGTAATGAAACTTTCTGAATATAATCTCAGCATGATACTAGTTGATAATCTACAAAAAATACTTTGAAAATTGCGAATTCATAACTATAGTGAAGAGTAAATATTAGGGCCAGTGTACTCCTCAGCTTACTGTCCTAATGTAGATACTGTGTTATTTCTCAAACACAAAATAATATTCGGTATAGGTACCTAATTTCAAAGTGATAGGATATAAAATGATTTTATGGTGTTACCATATAAACTTAACGCTTTCATCGTAAATATGGCAATAATTTTTGAATTACACCTGTAAAAAATAATTGCCAGCAAAGAAATAATAATTTTAATACTATAATAATCCTGCAGAGTTATAATTCCCAATTTTGTGATCAATTTTTATTATTGCAATTCGCAAACATTGTAAGTACGTTGTTTTCTTATTTCTCTCCTTATTCTATGCGCTCCTGATATTTTAACCGTATACATAAAACCGCCTATCTCGCATTATTCAATTGTCTATACTCTCCTGCCCCCCTAGACAACATGCCATTTAAGCTAAGCGATAGTAAATGTATGGAATTGGTGGCTATGACATCACGTGACAGCCACCAATTTCATACATTTCTATCGCTTAGCGATATAACGCTTAGCTTTAATGACATGTTGTCTAGGGGAGCTTATATTTTAGTTTTGCGATCGATGCACCATAGCATCATTACGCGAATTATACCGCTTGTGTATTATTATATTTTCTACCTCTTGGAATTCTATGCATTCCTGATATTTGAATCGTATCTCTAAGACCGCGCATCTCGCATTGTTCAATTCAAAGAAACTCATTTCTCAGTCTATACTCTCCTGATATTTGAGTTTTGCGATCGATGCGCCATAGCATCATTGCGCGAATTATACCGCTTGTGTATTATTATATTTTCTACCTCTTGGAATTCTATGCATTCCTGATATTTGAATCGTATCTCTAAGACCGCGCATCTCGCATTGTTCAATTCAAAGAAACTCATTTCTCAGTCTATACTCTCCTGATATTTGAGTTTTGCGATCGATGCGCCATAGCATCATTGCGCGAATTATACCGCTTGTGTATTATTATATTTTCTACCTCTTGGAATTCTATGCACTCCTGATATTTGAACCGTATCTCTAAGACCGCGTATCGCGCATTATTCAATTCAATGAAATACATTTCTCGGTCTATACTCTCCTGATATTTGAGTTTTGCGATCGATGCGCCATAGCACCATTACGCGAATTTTCTACGTCATGGAATTTAATGCACTCCTGATATTTGAACCGTATCTCTAAGACCTCAATCATGTCTCACATTATTCAATTTAAAAGAAACACATTATACGATTTCAAGTTTTTTTCAGTATTTTATCTTTGTTTCTGTTATTTTATTTTTTTGTTTGATATACGTTTAGTTAGTATGTAAAAGAGAGAATCTATCCTGCTAAAAACTGCTATGGAATTTGGCGAGAAAATATTTATTTATTTTCTTTGGGAAGCTACAGCTCATTTACAGTTTAATGATACAATATTATTTTTACAATGTTAGAGCCAAAAAAAGCATTCCATCAACATAATATAAAAATAAATAACAGTCTACAACCCAAAAATAATTCATAAACACACCTTCATACACACACTCACACACACACACTCATACACACCCTCACACACACATACATACGTACACATACATACATACATATACACATATACAACAACTAGGGAAGGGACGAGAAATGAGAGAAGAGAGACTAGGACAGGATAGAGGGATATTTATTTATTTTTATTTATTTATTTTTGTCAACAATTATAATGGAACATAAAAAACATTACAGTCAATCATCTCACTAGGGTTGAACCTGTATCGAGATGAGCGACTTTACAACAACGAGTGAAATAAGAACAATATTATAATTTTTGAATATTGAATAACAAAACAAACAAAAACATTAACAAACACTAAGTCAAAAAAAATATTTTTTTAACAAATACTATGTTACAATGTTGTCTGCAGTTGGGCACAAGGAAGATAACTGTAACAATAATATCTATGCACCCAACACACAGACAACTAACACAAAAGAACATGACATGTATAGGGTGACCATATACTTCAAAGGCTACCAAAAAAATAAAAATATTAAAATAAAAATGAATTGATGGGAGAGGTTTTAATTAAAATGTGCTGCTTGACATTGCTCTTGAACAAAGCAAGCGTTTTCAATGCTTTTATATTATTTGGAAGGAAGTTAAACAGTAATGGTGCATGATAAAAATAATTTCTCTGTCCAAATGTTGATTTAACAATTATCGGCTGATAATTTAGAGAAGCTCCCAGTCTAGTGAAACGCACCTGCTGAGTTCTCTGTGCCAAATCAATGCAGCTGTAAAATTTACACAGTGCTTTCAAAATGTAAAGCTCCCTAGCATTCATAACTTTACACTCATTATATAATAGTTCAGATGGATATACAAATTTTTTTCTATACATGACCTTCAGGATCAATTTTTGTGCTATATTTAGTGGTTCTAAATTTGTTCTGTAACAACCCCCCCAGCATACTATGCCATATGACAGCAAAGACTGAACAAAAGAGAAATATACAGTTTTCAGTTTATCTTTATCCAAAATATATCGAAGATCTTTGAGTATATATGTTAATCTTCTAATTTTATTAGATATAAGAAGTATGTGTTCATTCCATTTCAAAAATTTGTCAACTTTTACACCAAGATACCTGATACTGTCCACTCTTTCTAAGGATTCACAAGTGCAAGTATGAGAACAATTATGTATTATTACAGGTTTTTGAATTGAAGGTTGGCTTTTGGAAGAAATACTAAAAGTAATATATTTAGATTTGCTTGAATTTAAGGTCAAAATATTGTGATCAAGCCAATTTTTTACAACATTTAATCCAAGATTACATTTTGAATATGTTGCCTCCCAAGAATTGCCAGTAAATATTAACACGGTATCATCCGCAAAAGTAACAATAGTGCCAGAAATATTTAAGTTACACAGATCATTTATGTATATTAAGAATAAAATTGGGCCAATAACACTGCCTTGTGGAACACCATATGAAATTTGATTATTCGAACTTTTATAGTCATCAATTTCCACGTATTGTGTTCTACCACAAAGGTATGTTTTAAACCAATTCAAAGTCTTATCGTTAATGCCGAGTGCTTTAAGTTTTTTGAGAAGGATACCATGAGAAACAGTATCGAATGCTTTCGATAAATCCAAAAACAAAGCTATAGCCTTGTCACCCGCATCTAGCGCATTTACTACCATAGAAATCAACTTTAGAATAGCATCACTTGTCCCCATGTTCTCTCTAAAACCAAATTGGTTAGCTGAAAGAATTTTATTAGATTCAACGTAATATATTAACCTGACTTTAGCTAGTTTCTCAATTATTTTAGATAAGGTATTAAGTAGAGATATAGGCCTGTAATTATTTATATTTAAACTATCACCTCCCTTGAAAAGGGGAATCACTTTGGCACTCTTGCAATGATCAGGGAATATACCAGTCTTAAAGCTAAGGTTTACAAGGTGTGATATAGGTTTAGATAAATTTGAGCAATGCTGTTTATAAATCATAGAACTGATGCCGTCACTACCACTAGAGAAGCCTGATTTAAGATCACCTATTACTTTTGATACTTCAGCATCATTTGTCGGTTTAAAATAAAAGTTTGAACAATGATCACTGTAAGCTGGTTGGAAGTTGTTCACCAGGACTTCTTCAGTAGTTTTGTTTAATTTACACAAATTATTGGCAAATTTTTGACCTACTTCACTAAAAAAGTTATTGGCATGATTTGTTAATAAGTTAGGGTTATCTTTCATTAGCACAATATTATCATTTATTTTAAGTTTCTTTAGGGAAGGAGTATCTTGTTGCAAATTTACAGCTTCTTTTATAATTTTCCATTGTTGTTTTGTATCACCATCAGCCTTATTAAGCCTCTCTTTATAGTATGATTGCTTTATTATTTTAATTAATTTGGTGCACCAATTTCTATATCGCTTGTAGTAGGCTAGTAGTTCTCTATTATTTGGATCCCTTCGTTGTTTAATATGTAGTTTATCACGATTTTTGAGACATTTGATGATTCCAGAAGTAATCCATGGTTTTAAGTGTTTGGTATTAATATGTGTTATTCTCGTTGATGAGCAATTATCAATATGAGTTTTAAAGCACTTTATGAAGTTAACAGTAGCTTCATTCACATTATTTGAATTTAAAACGGAGTGCCAAGATTCTCTATTTAACTTTATTTTCAACTCTTCACTATCGACAATTATTTTGTATATATCTTCCTTCTTGTGAATTCTTTTTAGAGTGAGATTGGTATATTTTAACACTGTGGCAAAGTGATCTGTAATATTAGTCCTGTAAACAGCTCCTTGATGATTGAGTTTGGATTTAATCATTATATGATCGATGCAGCTTGTATTTGTTTGTGAAATTCTAGTAGGTGAATTAATTACAGATTTTAATCCATAGAATGTCAAAAGCGACAAATATTGTTGTGTTCTTGTACTATCTGTATCTAGGATATTTATATTAATATCCCCACACAAAACTAAATTCTGATGCATTGATTCCGAAGAAAGCAAATTATCCAGAGCCTGCAGAAAAGTATCTATATTTGCCTGAGATGGAGATCTGTAAATAGTTATCAAGCTGATTGCATTATTTAGTAGAAGTTTCAAGCAGTTCGCATAAGGAATGGATACTTCCTCCACAGTCACTGATATATCTTTTTTGATATAAATGACAATTCCATCATTTTGAAAAGTGCTTTTATTTGTATTATAAGTGGAGAAACCATTAACATTAGGTATAGTCATTGTCTCTTTTAACCAAGCTTCGCTCAATACTATAATATCAAAACAATGTCTCATAGAGTTCAAGATGACAAGTGTTTCATCAAGATTTTTGTTGATACTTCTAATATTCATACAAAATATAGACAGTTTTGAGTCATTCAAAAATGCTTCACATGTTAAAGGACTATCAATATCATGACTTACCCCTGAATCATCATTCAAATCCAAAAGATAATCCAAATCCATTTCTTATATAAAAATAACATAAAAAAGACTGAAATAAGTTAACTTCAGCAATTACTCAATTATTCTATCCAAATCGTCAATATGCTTGATGGTAAATACTTTTGAAGAGATATCTGAATTTTTTCTAGTGAGGACCCTATTATTCTTAAACCAGACATATTGATAATGAAGTTCTTTGGCCTTTTGCTTTGTTTTCCACAAAAGTTCCTTGAAGTAAGGTGACAACACCTCACCAATATAAAAATTACGATTTGAATCCCTTGCCCTTTTTCTAGCCTCGAGTAGCGCCTGTTGGGACAGCGCATCATTAAATTCAACTTTGAATCTATGAAGGGCTTCCTTTCCATGGGATCTGTCAGCATAACGGGTAACTTTATTTATTTTTCCTGGTTGGATCTGCACATTCAGCTCATTTATAATCCTTTTAACAGTTTCTATTGGAGGTTCTCCCAACAAAATATCTACACCAGCAAGCTCCACACAATTTTGACTAATGTTAATCTGCTCTAATTCAGCGAGACGATTTTCTAGATTTTTTATTTTGACATTTTTACGTAAATTTTCTTCAGACAGGTGGTTTACTTCTTTTTTCAGGACAAGTAAATTTTCCAAGTTAGAAGAAATATCATCATATTTATCACTTAAAAATTCGATACTTTTTTTCATTTCACAAATATCCGATTCCAAATTTTTCCTTAGATTTGATGATTCAATTTCAATTTTATCAAAAACTTGTCGTTTTAGTTCTTCCATCTTTCTATCCATATATTTGGTTAACCTTTCATACTGGTCATCAACATTTTCATTTAGCTTGGATCTTGTTTGAACATTATTTTTGCCAGTGGACATTGTAATATTATTAATCGTAAAAAAAAAATGTAAACACAAATATGAATACAAAAAAAAATATGAAATGATGGTCACCCCACTTCACAAACTATTTTTGACAAATTAATTTCAGTACACACGACTTCACTCTACAACAGTATTGTTACAACTCCGATATTGGTTGCGCATCACCTTCAGAACATCGTGTCTAAATCTTTATGAAATTCTTTTTTTATTAAATACAAAAAAAACATTTCTTAGTCTATACTCTCCTGATATTTGAATTTCGCGATCGATGCGCCATCAGCAACAGCATTACGCGAATTACACCGCTCGAAATTATATTATTTTCTACATCTTTAAATTATACTATTATATCATCCAGATAACAGAACCCCTTTATATCATCCAGCGGAGTATCTTAAAAATAATTTTAAATAAACCCAGAGACTACCCCACGACTAGCCTCTTTACCGAGGCAAATGTCCCATCACTGCATGCTATATATATAAGAGAAATGCATTGAAGCAGATCTACAGGGAGTATTTCGTCGATAGAGTACATGCTTCGGATTGTATAAGAGCCACTCATCGATTTAATGTGATACTAAATATACCAAAAAAAAAGAACGGCCTACGCACAAAACCACTATACGTATCTTGGCGTTAAGTGGTTTCACGAACTGTTGCCTGAGCAGAGACATACAGATATTATCGATCTAAAGAAATTTTATGTAGATATAAAGAGGGTTTGTGTATAAAAACTGGTTTTATTTATTCATTGTTGTTATATATGTAGATATTATGCACTTATTTTATTAATCGTAATTGATATTTAAATGTTGTTTTTTTTTTAATATAGCATATATACCTATGTCTATTTTTTAGTATGTTTTTTGTTACCTATGATTATTTTCTTACTTTGTTTTTGTTCTATATTATGTAAATAGTTGCAACTCCCTTCAAAACACGAGTATATCTCTTTTTGAAGGAAGTCATATTATAAAGTGTTTTAATTTCTTTTTACTATGTTGTATTTTTTTTATGTAAAATATGTCTTTTTGTAATAAATAAATAAAAAAAAAAAAAAAAAATCTAAGTTATCTTTATTATACATATATATTTTTATATTTGTGTCATGTCATAACATTATTATTATATACTATATATACAGGGGTGTGCCTAGAACCTTAGGACTAGGCAAACCCTGAAATAAATAGGGAATTTAATGTTTTTTAGCATCGTTGTTGTTCATTTGAGTGGCCATGACAATATTTTAAAATCAAATGCCAAATTATATTTACATTTGTGGCCCAGTCAATAAAACAGACAGGCAAATTTTAGGTCTAGAATTTCTTAATATAATATATTTATAGGCAAGCCAAGATTTTCGGCTTCTATGAGCAATTCCGCTATTGTATATATATTGTATACTTATTATCATTTACTCTGACTGATTGAAAGAAATTGCCAATTGGCAACACACTCGTCAGTTTACAAATTAAGTGTACAGTAAAATTAATAAATATTAATATAAATTATTCGGTTCTGAGTAACATGACCGGATTAGGGGATTACTTTGTCGTTTGAAAATATTTTTTTTTTGTTTAACTATTTATTTTCGCAAGATCCTTTCTTGGCGATATTGTAAATGTATAATTAATTTCATTTTCCGTGAATAATTCATAATAAGAATAATTCCTTTTGATGTTTAGTCGAACATCCAGTTGCGTGAGAGCAGGGGAGGGAAATAATAACAACAAAGGAAATTTTTAATAACCATCATAATCTTACCAAATTAATTCAGCATGAAAGGCAACAGTGGGTATGTGGTATAAAAACGAGTGAAATGTGACCAATATCAAACTCTTGATTATTTTTTATTATTAAAAAAACGACTTATAAGTGAATTTGTGTCAAAAAAGAAAATATGTGGCGTCCGGTTCTCTTTGCCTATCCCATGAGGGACATGGCGTGATGGTATGTATGTATATTCTATGGATACAATTGATGTATACTTGTCTTGCACTATCACAATCAAAATCTCTGTTCGCATATCTAATTCAAGTATTACTTATAATAATTTATTTTGACACGTCGCGTTGGGGTCACCACTATAGCTATGTAGAAATAACATGAGTCTGGGGGGCCGTTGAGTCTAGGGGTTTCAGCGTGACCAAAATCTACAGAACTATTGTCACTTCATTTCTCCATTTTCCTTTCTATTCCTGGATCCATTCCTATCCTATTTACTGTTTCTTACTTATATATTATATACTTATGTTTCTGTTAATAGAACGAAGAATACTATAATTGGCGCCATAAAACGTGAATCTATATAACATATTATATATTATAGCTGTTGTATTCTCTAAGAAAATAAATAAATAAAAAAAAATATCTTTCATACAATTCGCCTATACAATAATACGTGTTGTACAGATTGCAGACGATCATCAGAACTCGATGAAACTGTAGCAGCACTCCTGTAGCTGCAACAATGATTCTCGAATGCTTTCGAAGATTTACAAAGATCGACGAATCACAGCGCACCGCTGTTGATTCAAGCCAATGTACCTACAGATTATTCGTGTGTTGATCGTTGAATAGATTAGAGTCGCGTTTAATTTTTATCCATTAGTTCCGACCCACGACATCAAAAATTTATCAAGTTATTTTTTGTATTGTATTTTCAATTGTTTCGAATAAACCAGAGTTGATCATGTAAGTAGTTCTTTGATTGAAACCAACATTTTAATTAACCAACATAAGTAATAGCATACTTGAAGGTATATGTTTGAATAAAATAGAATCCCTTTGAACACGCAACCTTCTGTGATATAATCCTTTCATCTTTAATTAATTAAATAAATATATACGTGCGATCACCATTCCTATTAAAAAAGAATCATTAAATGAATCACTATCGCTGAAGAGAAAATTAAAGGGTTTGATGATTTTCTCATGGATCATGTCCCCGGTCGAGGATCTCGTACAGTGATGGGCCAAATCTGGCCTGGAGTTATGCTGTGGCGGAGTGGTCGATGACTCGTTGATGTTTCGTGCCGTCCTTTCTCCCTTCGTGGAGGTGTCTGTTTAAGTGCCCCCGTCTGGGTGGGTCCTCCTTTCTCGCGTCGAGGTTAGCTATCGCACCTGGTGATGCGGGTGCGATGGCTCTTATGGAACGTCGGGACGCCTCTATCCTGGCTCCCTCACCTATTAATTTAAGACTTAAGACTAAGACAGTAGTATTAAGATAATTAGTTTGTTAGATATTTAGTTATATTATGATGCTATTTATAAGTAGTTATAAGTACCTAGAAATTAAGATTAGTTTTAATTAGTAAGGTGCATTAGGTAGGCTTCATCCTCGAATGAGGGCACTGAGAGTCCATAATTTAGCAGGCGGGGTTTGTTGGGGGGAGCCCATCCGGCAAACCCCGAGCACGCCTGCGTAAAAAGATTTGCAAGTAAGTGCGGGTAAAGAGGTGCTAACGCGCCTGAGATACCCGGGTAAGCGGTGGGTGACTTTCAGGATCATGTGATCAGATGATGACCACATTGAAATGGGACCAGTCGGAAGATACCCTCTTTCTAACACTAAAGAATAATCGAAATCGGACAACGAAGTAAAAAGTAATCGCTGAACATAAATTTTTAAAATAAATTTCACGCCGAACTGATGTCTCCGTTTTTGCAAGTCGGTTAAACATAACGAAAATAAAATTTTTACGGGGTTTTATAAAATAAAATCGATTTATTATTATACCAAATATGTATTTTCTTTTACAGGACGAACATTAAAGGCTATTAACTTAATTCTAGTCAGCCGAAACCAATAAAAAATAACACGCGTGGAACTAGAATCAGTGATTTGAAAAATTAAAAAATGGTGATTTTCTATGCAGGTACAGAATTTAATGTTGGTGATAAATCCTTTTAAAAGTCGAGTCATAACTTGGATTCATTGTTTCTACAGGTCCTGGGACGAGGATTTCCAGCTCTACTTCCATCTCTTTGGTGGTCTTCCCTGTGGTCGGCGTCCGTCTGGTATCTCGCGCATTGCATTCTTTGGCAGCCGTTCTGGATTCATCCTCTCTACATGATCTCTCCAGTATCGCCTTCTCTGCCTGCTTCATCTTACAATATCCTCCACATACAGGTTCTGCGGATCCCCTCATTGAGAATTCTGTCTCAGAGGGTTCTGCCCAAGATAGGTCAAAGCGTTTTCATCTCTGTTGTTCTGAGTAGCTGTTTTGTTCTCACCGTGTCTGCCCTTGCTTCAACTCCATAGGTCCCTATGGGTTTGATGCATGTTTTGTATATTCGGAGCTTATTCTACTAGCATATGTTTACTGGCCCAAACAGTATATTAGTATGTCATTTAAACGGCATGTATTCTGCTTTCGTGCAACTTCTGCTATGTCCAGGTTTCACATGCATACGCCAACGTTGGCACTACGACAGCGTTGTGAATGGAAACTTTGACTTCCTTTGATATGTTACGATCATTCATATCTTTTCTAAATGCTCCATTCATGTCGGCCATCGTGGCTCAGTTAGTAAGGTATCTAACTACTGATCCAAAGGTTCCGGTGATTGATTCCCGATGGAGATTCAGATTGTAAGTATCCAGAATGTGGCAAATTGTTATTGTTATATTACTTGTTATTTAATTAATATTTGTTGGTTGCCCGAGAAGCAACATTAAATATATTAAATAATTCACTATGTTTCCGGCCATAACTCTCCATTCGATCTCCTTGTCAAGCCGTAGTCCATTCTGTTGAAACACGCTTCCCAGATAGACATTAGAAATAGAAAATTTGTGAAAACATAACTCTCCAATAGTCCTTAGAAATGGAGAGTAAAAAAATATATTCAAAAAGAGAAAAAAATCAAATTTTATTCATTGTTCGAAAAGTTTTTAACAAAAGAGAAATTTAAAGAAGTAGAAAGACCTTCTTATTATGCAAAACTGATATTTTTTTAGAAACTTGTAAAGGTTAAAACACCTCTATTTATTCAAGTATTACCAAAATTAAGGCACCTAATTCTTATCCTAAAAACAAAAAAAAATATAATTCTTGAAATTATTTCTTCTTCGTCCTACAATTTCCTTCCTTTCTTCATTGCTATGTTAAGTTTATGGAAAGCATAAAGGTTCTCCTTATTCCTTCTCTTATAACGCAGCACAGAATATTTTTACACTGAAGTATAAACCATAAAGCATTTTATTATTCCTTCTCCTACAGCACAGCACATAATATGTATATTGAAGTTTCTTCTTTCTTCTACAGCACAGTACAGAATATTTACACTGAAGTATAAACCATGAAGCTTTTTACTATTCCTTTTCCTACAGCATAGCACATAATATGTATATTGAAGTATAAAGATTAAAGCTACTTCTTTCTTCTCCAGCACAGCACAGAACATTTACATCGAATTATAAAGCTTCTCTTTACTACTTCTCCTACAGCACAGCACAGAATATTAACATCGATTTATAAAGATTCTCCTTACTACTTGTCCTACAGCACAGCATAGAATATTTAAATTGAAGTATAAATTACCTCCTTATTCCTTCTCGAACACTACAGAATATTTATATTGAAGCATCTGAAATGCATCAAGCTTCTCCTTATTTCTTCTCTTACAGCACAGCACAGAATATTTACACTGAAGTATAAAATATAAAGCTTCTCCGTATTCCAACAGCACAGCACATAATATTCATATTGAAGTATAAAGCATAAAGCTTCTCCTTACTCCTTCTCCTACAGCACAGCACATAATATTTATATTGAAGTATAAAGTTTAAAGCTTTTTTTATTCTTTCTCCTACAGCACAGCACAGAATATTTACATTGAAGTATAAATTACCAACTTATTCCTTCTGCAACAGTACAACATATTTATATTACAGCATCTGAAATGCATCAAGCTTCTCCTTGTTAGGTACTTCTCTTACAGCACAGCGCAGAATATTTACACTGAAGTATAAAATATAAAGCTTCTCCGTATTACTTCTCCTACAGCACAGCACAGAATATTTATATTGAAGTATAAAACATAATGTTACTTCTTTTTTTTCTTCTACAGCACAGAATATTTACATTGAAGTATAAATTACCTCCTTATTCCTTCTCCAACAGTACAGAATATTTATATTGAAGCATCTCAAAATGAATCAAGCTTCTCCTTATTACTTATCTTACAGCACAGCACAGAATATTTACACTGAAATATAAAATTAAAGTTTCTCCGTATTACTTCTCCAACAGCACAGCACATAATATTCATATTGAAGTGCAAAGCATAAAGCTCCTTCTTATTCCTTCTCCTACAGCACAAAATATTAAATATCGAAATACGAGTTAAATCCTTACAAATTATGTTTTTTAAATAATAATTATAAAACATTTTTGGATTTTTTATTGTACAATTGTAAGAATCTGTGCGTGGCTGTATGTTTGTTTAAAGTAAATCCAAAAAAATATAAACGTATGGACAGGGCGGATAGCGAGCTGGATTAGAAATCCAGCGGTCGCGAGTACGAATCCTGGTACGACCGATTTCGTATTATAATAAAAGAACTTATGCTTAGTTTAGGGAATGTATGAGGATGTGTGTATACTTATTTAAAAGACATATACTTACATTGAGAAACTTGGACGCTTAAAGTTAAAACAATGAACCGGCTAGAAGCTTTTGAAATGTGGATTCATCGAAGAATGCTTTGAATACCGTGGATAGATTTAATATCCAACGTACAAGTTTTGCGTCGAGCACATAAAAGCAGAGAACTCCTGACAAATTCGTAAGGTATCATATTTGGGCCACATTCTGCGAGGAAAAAAGTATTAATTGTTGCAGCTGATAATACAGGGCAAGATTGAGGGTCGTCGTGGAGTTGGGAGAAGGCAGATGTCTTGACTGCGCAATATCCGACAGTGGACTGGAATAATGCAGGTAGGAGAGCTGGTCCGAATGACGCAGGACAGAAAGACATTCTCCAGAGTAATTGCCAACGTCGGGGGGACCTGATACGGCACACAGAGAAAAAGAAGGTACACTACACAGTACTATTTTTTTGGAATTAACGATTTAGATTTATTTTTTAACAGATTTTTAATTATCTCAATAGAGACGAAGTTGGAATATTTACTGTAGGAGAACCGGGAAATCAAGGCACCTACAGGGCTTACGACCTGTCATCGGCTGGTTTACGTGATCACTTTATGCGCTTGCGCAACGATCACCAATTATGCTTTTTAATGAGATCCTTATCAATTCAATTTTGAAAGTTCTATATATTGTAATACTGAAATTTTTTTCGCTTGAAAATAAGGAATTTTTACTACAGCCATCTATGTGTGAAATTATGAACAACATTCTTATTATTTTTATTTATTTTTGTTGTAACGCCATCTATTGAGAGAATTGTTTTTTTTGTAAATAATGAGAGCAACAATTCTTATACCTGAGGTGACAAATGCATTTTTCGCATAGAAGTCACCCCTGAATTGCGCCAGACTTATAAGGTCATTTTTGTCATATTTACCTACTTGTACCAATGTGTAAGTAATCGAATATTTTTATTATTGCATATGCGCAAACATTGGATTTTTTTCCCTGTCGGGAGTCAAAGATATTTTTTAACAGATTTTTAATTATCTCGTCTCTATTGAGATAATTAAAAATCTGTTAAAAAATATCTTTGACTCCCGACAGGGAAAAAATCCAATGTTTGCGCATATGCATTAATAAAAATATTCGATTTAGATTTACTTATTTGATCAAATATGTTATTCCTTTGTTCCAATACCAACACATGTGTATCAGCTGTATTATAAAATTTACATTTAATAATATCGTCTTGTTCAATAGACACTCAATCAAAGTGTGCAAATATCGTCTTGTTCAATAGACACTCAATCAAAGTGTGCAAATATCGTCTTGTTCAATAGACACTCAATCAAAGTGTGCAAATATCGTCTTGTTCAATAGACACTCAATCAAAGTGTGCAAATATCGTCTTGTTCAATAGACACTCAATCAAAGTGTGCAAATATCGTCTTGTTCAATAGACACTCAATCAAAGTGTGCAAATATCGTCTTGTTCAATAGACACTCAATCAAAGTGTGCAAATATCGTCTTGTTCAATAGACACTCAATCAAAGTGTGCAAATATCGTCTTGTTCAATAGACACTCAATCAAAGTGTGCAAATATCGTCTTGTTCAATAGACACTCAATCAAAGTGTGCAAATATCGTCTTGTTCAATAGACACTCAATCAAAGTGTGCAAATATCGTCTTGTTCAATAGACACTCAATCAAAGTGTGCAAATATCGTCTTGTTCAATAGACACTCAATCAAAGTGTGCAAATATCGTCTTGTTCAATAGACACTCAATCAAAGTGTGCAAATATCGTCTTGTTCAATAGACACTCAATCAAAGTGTGCAAATATCGTCTTGTTCAATAGACACTCAATCAAAGTGTGCAAATTCGCAATTTTCTGTTTGAAGACAAATCAAAAACGTTTCAATCTGTATTTGTTCCCTTAACAAAAGTCCTGGGTCGATTTTGTATAAAAAAATATCTAGAATATTTTTGATCGTATGCTTTCCTCTAATCATCGTTCTTTCAATATTGACCAGCCCATTAAAACAGACTTTGATGATGAACAAAAGCGAGGCCAATTTGCCAACAATTTTTACAAAAAAATATTTTTAAAAATAAATTAAACACTTGTTTTTCTTTCTACATTTATTTTTACTCTCCAGAACGACCGTTTCGCCTGGTGAAGGCCTTTTCAACTGATCACTGGAAACGGTCGTTCTGGAGAGTAAAAATAAATGTAGAAAGAAAAACAAGTGTTTAATTTATTTTTAAAAATGGAATTCTACATAGTAAACGCTGTCAGTGTAAATAAAATTAAAAGTGCAAAAAAATATTTATTATTTTTCCGCCTTGAAGCATTTTTACAAACCGCCTTGAAGCATTTTAAATGTGGATCCACTGCAGAATGCTTAGAATATCTTAGACTGATGTGGTTTGTAACACTGAATATTGTACAATAAGCATAATGGACTTAACATTCTTCTTCTTCCGGTGCCATGTCAGGAACTCCCGACGTCGGCTATCACTCTGGCAAATCCCTCTCTGTCCTGTGCTGCCCGGAATATCTGTTCCACGGTCCTGAAGCCGGTCCATTCCCTAATGTTGCGCAGCCAGGACATCTGTCTCCTTCCAGTCCCTCGGCGACCTTCTATCTTGCCCTTCAGTATTAGTTGGAGCAAGTGATACTTCTCCCCCCTCATTATGTGACCCAGATATGTGATCTTGCGGACCTTTATTTTTAACATTAATATTAAGAAAACCAAAATGATGATTTTTAGCCATGATAGCCACCCAAATATAAATCTTCAACTTAAGGGTGTTAGTATCGAAAGGGTAAAATAATTTGCGTACTTGGGTAGTGTAATTACTGAGAATCTAGATCCTGACACTGAAGTAAAATGTAGAATAGAAGCGGCCCGATCAGCATTTTACAAAATGAAAAATGTTCTTCTCGACGACAATATTAACTTAAAGCTGAGACAAAGAATGGTCAAGTGTTATGTGTGGTAGGTTCTGCTTTATAGGATGGAGGCGTGGACTCTCAAAGTTAATATTATAAACCGACTTGAGGCATTTGAACCATGTGGATCCACCGCAGAATGTTTAGAATATCGTGGACTGACATGGTCAGTAACACTGAAGTACTACGTAGAGCCAACACCAACAGAGAATTATTCACCAATGTTAAGCTACGTAAAGTGTTGTACTTCGGCCATATTCTGAGAGGTGAAAAGTATGCTATCCTTCAGCTTGTCATGAAGGGGAAGATTGAGGGTCGTAGAGGGGTCGGAAGAAGGCAGCTTTCCTGGCTGCGAAACATCCGGAATTAACCGGTATAAGAATTGTGGAGGAGCTGTTTCGCACTGCACAGGACAGGGAGGCTTTCTATGGTGGTCGTCAACGTCGGGGAGACCTGATATGACACAAGAAGAAGAAGAAGTTATTTTCTTTGTTTTTATTTTCGATTTCATTCGTTTGTTGATGTATGTACCTACATGTATAATTTTGTCACACTTCGCAATCTAGTTGGTTGGAAGAAATTCCCAAATGGCAATAAGCCTGCTAGTGTGCATTATATTTGTTAATATTATGTACAAAAAGAAAAAAATAATAATTATTAATATTTCTGGCGCAGCTCAGGGGTGACATCTGTGCGAGAACACTGTCACTTCATTTATAAGGACTGTTGCTTTCATTGTTTACAAATAAACCAACTTCTCGATGAATGGCGTTACAAAAAGGTTTCTTCGTTACTTAATATATTATGTACAAAAAGATGTATAAATAAATAAATACATGAAAAAGTAATTAAGTCCTATTTTCAGGCAGTCATTATTAAAATATATAGAACGTTTGAAAATTGCATTGATAAGGGAACTCAATAAGAAGGCATAATTGGTGAACGTTGCGCAAGCGCATAAAGTGATCGCGTAAACCAGCCAATGACAGGTCGTAAGCCCTGTAGGTGCCTTGAGTTCCTGGTTCGAATAATATTCCAACTTCGACTCTATTGAAATGTTAAAAAGTCTGTCAAAAAAATTAATAAGTATTACAAATAACACTTTTATTTATTGTAAAATTTCGATAGTAAGATTAAGACCAGAATTTGCAAGACTTTTGTTCTTGCAAATCCTGGCACCCCTTGATCTTGGTTTTGCAGGTCTCGCAAGACCTAGAATGCTAGACTGTGCTGTGGTCTAATGTTCCTCATAGCTACAGGTATTTTAACCGTTGCAAGAACCCCAATGTAGACTTATTGTCCCAATGTTCTCCTAACACTAACACCCGTCATTAGTCGATTTAGTGACTTTCACGTACGCTATTATTTTACAAAATTACCTAAATCTTTTTTTTTTTATTTATCGCTAAGAAGAATCTGTACCTAATAGAACGAAGTACGACAGAGTCAGAAATGAGGACACAAGGAAAGAATGTAAGATAAAGAAAATGTCATTAATAGAACTAGTTGCATGTAACACATGAGATCCAACTGTCGATAGCGATAGTATGTAGAGTTGAAGAATAAGAATCAAACTATAAACCCATAAATCCAAATTATTGAAAATTTTAACACATGTTGGTATGTATGTCAAGATAGGACAGTATGGAGGTCAGTCCTCTTTTCCTACCCGGAATATGAAAACAGCATGATGGTTCTGTATGTATGTTTGGAGATTAAGTACCTATCAAACTATTAAAACTTCTTACATATTGTGTATAGGCGACTGACATACAAATTGTATTAAGCAATGTCGTCCTAAATTCAATTTTTATAAAAATTGTTAAAAAAAGTTTGAGATGTGCTGATACAATATTCATATTTTTTATAGAAAATTAAATTATCTAGTTGGGGTGTTTCGGCTTTTTTCGATATTTTTGAAAAATTCGGAAATATAGGCAGTTAAACTCATAAATTTATCATAAAATAAATATTTTTCTTAATAAAAAATGTTTGAGAAACCCTGGAATTTTTTTGAAACAACTAATTTGTGATTTTGTATTTGTCTATATTTTTACCAATTCTCAGCGTTCTAGCGTTTATGGTTTCTGAGATATATGGAAAAATAAAGTAAAAATTCAAAAGTTGATAACCCCTGACTGAAACAAAAATTCAAAATTCTGAGTATAAAAGTTTTGTAGGCCTATAACTGTTTATATATTCTAAAATTTTGGGCTTTGTAAATTGAGCGGATCAAAAGTTATAAGGGGGGGACGGACACACACACAGACACACACACAGACACACACACACAGACACACGAAATGTTCTACTCCGAATTCTGAGTAAATCCGTGTATGGAACATATATGCTGCGAAGCCTCTAAGTTGGTGTTTTTTGACTTCAAAGTTGGAAAAGCCGTGAAAAAAGTAGACCTCTCCAAACAATTCTCGCGTATTCTGGCTTGATACATTGTCGATATGTTAAGAGAACAAAGTTCTCCTGAACAAATCGACAGTTGGATGAAAGTAAACACATTGAGATGGTTTGGCCAGTTGGGGAGAATGAATGAGGTACGCTTGACGAAATACATATAGATTGCAGACAGGAATGGAATGAGAGGTCGGGGCCGCGTGATGGTTTATATGTATGTAGGTTTATATCTATTTTTACATTAATCAACAAAAACTAGTAAAAACCTATTGCAATGGTTAAAATCTGTAGATTAATATATTTATGAAACAGCGCATATATATTAATTTAAGTTTTTTTTTTGCAAATTCAACAGTAAGATTGCGATTTATTAATCCCAGAGCAAGTTCAGAGCGATAAAATTATACACGTACCGAGATCGTAAAATTTCAGAGCTCACCTTTGATTTGTTCTCTGTAAACTTGGGAGGGAGTGAGAGAGATGTTGCAGGTCATACGAAGGTGGACCAAAATCTCATCTTAATTCTATACAAAGAACGAGATCAACCGTATGCGAGATCCATACCTGAAACAATAAAAAATAATACATTAAAATACTAGCAAAACCATAATTGGAAAATACGAATGAAGAACAGAATGCGAAAAACGAGTGGATAATAAACTATTAAAACAAGTGCTGGATGAATATTTGCATTTAGAAAGTATGTTTCAGAGTGATGGAAAGTTGGAAAACGATATAGAAAGAAGGGTAAAAGCAGCAAATAGAGTGAACGGTGCATTAAAAACAATAATGGCTGATCCAATCATCTCAAGGCCAGCAAAGCTCGTTAAGTACAATGCTAAAGTCGTTCCAACAATAATGTATGCAAGTGAGATTTGGACATGGCAGAAGGTGCATGAAAGTAAAATTAACACTGTGGAAATGAGGTCCCTAAGACGAATGTGTGATAAATCTATCTATGATAGGATTTGGAATTTGGATATCAGATAAGAATGCAAGATTGAAAGAGATACTGTGAGTAGAATGAAGATAAATGCTCTGCGGTGGTTCGGACATGCAGATTTTCCAGACGGGGACGCCCTCTGCCGGTTGTTTCCTCAACCATTACCTCGAAGATGATGTGTAAGACACTATGACCCGAATTCACTAACTGCTAACCTCACTGAAGTATGTAGTATTCTTAAGAAAGCAATTGCATTGCAGAGACATGACTAACTAAATACAAAATACTACGACAAACTTAAGGTCGATGGCGGAGCATTTCACATAATTGCATACGAAGAAAAGAGATAGATAGTTTTCTATGGGTTTAGACTGACGTTTAAAATGTTTTTTTTTTGTCATAACACAAACTCATGTAACAAAGCTCACACTGACATCTCGATGTCACGATTTTTCTGGAATTCAGCAAATTTTCGTCATCTCGTATAGATCGCTGAATAATCTGTTTGGTATTTGATTTGACAAAATTACCAAATACATATTTGTCGAAGTTGTTAAGATCATCATCCATCGAAAATATCTCGTATTTTAGTACTAAACCACTCGTAAGGTTCCTCGTGATCAACCTTACTTTTTGACAATTCGCAAATGTTAGTTTACGCCAACGCGCATGCTCCAAGTATTTAGATATGTCTCTGCAATGCAATTCTCATACAAAAACTTCGTAGCATCCTCCAGTTAGGAAGACACGTGATCTCCTTACTTAAGTGTGCGACTGTGCAATTTAGTATTTAGGTAGGACTCTGCATTCGGACCTATAATACAAAATAGAAAAAACTTAAAACAAAATATTAAATTTGAATTTATTTATAGAAACGAACTTGTGGAGACATCGGTGTTGGCCACAATTCACTCGATTTATAAAAGGTGTTGCCATAGCGTAAAAATACATAACACACATTTCTTTCGTTCGATGAAATTCTCGAATCTGTAGGGGTTGAAAAAACCCCAGGAATTATTGCGAGAGGAAAGGGAGTTGAGAAAGGATATGGTGCGGTGAGGTTTGATCCCTTGGGAACTCTCACGAAGGATCGGCCGCCATCTTGGGTACCGCGGAAGACTTATATGGCGGAGCATATAAATCATGACATTACCAACGTTGACGGCTTTATTGTCGGACATATTCAATTTTGACCCAAATCACCGGGACATGCACATATCTCGTTTGTGACTTTTAACTCTTTTTTAACTGCTCCCAATATAACACAGGGACTAACCCTAGCATATTGGAGCGCAAAAAAAACAACTGTCACAAAAATTAAGAGAGCACTTAACATAATAGTGACGTCTTCATTTGATAGAAATCCAAAGGTAGAAATACACGATAAGAGGACTCTTATAGTTTGATTTGTCGACCTTCGTGGCTGAGTTGCTTAGGTATCTGACTGCTGATCCAAAGGGCCCGGGTTCGATTTCCGGTGGAGACACAGCTTTTAATTGTTTCCAGTTTATTGTTTATCGTATTTTATCCCCCTAGGTTCTTTACAGAACACTTGGGTTCATCGGTACATGGTTCACAATTCACAATAATTGATATTATACATTTAAATAACATGACATCGTGGTTTAACAGAGTACAGGTAGAGCATATTAAAGAGTAAATAAAAAAAATAAAGAATATAGAGAAACAAAAAATATGTAGGTATACAAAATAAACAATTCGGGAAAAAAAAGAAAAGAAAAACTCAGTGCTAGAAGGATGTAAAGGGTCCTACAGGCACCATGTCCAATAAACAGTTATTTAAGATAAAAGTAAGGTACATAGCATTGAAAAAAGCAGAAAGAATACAAGAACAAAGTCAAGGACGACAAACCAAACAAATACACATGTAATATAATTGTTAATAGGTTGCCTGTTTGCAGCTCATTTTGATGGATGATCTTTATTGTATTTTTCTCTCTTCCTCGCTTCTCCTCAGTCTGGATCTGTGAGACGATTAAAATTGAGAGTATCCAGAATGTGGCAACTTGTTATTGGATGCGTGTTAAATTAATATTTGACACAGTACCTGTTAGGTGCCCGAGAAGTAATGTAAAATAAAATAAAAATAATCTTCATACAAACCACGAAGCCGTTTACCTATTCAAGGTAGAAAAAAAGGACAGAACTCTCCTTAAAAGGCCAACAGGCCTAAAAGGAAACAAAGAAGAAGAAGTGTAACTTTACGCCGGCTTTACAAAAGGCTCGCACAGGATTTAGTAAAAGACAGCAGAGGTATGAGAAAAGATACGAAAAACAAAGAATTATGTTAAAGTTAAGTTAATATAGATACCTACCTACAAAAGATCCACTCAGCTTTATGTAAAGTGTAGCAATGTATTTGTTTTGAGATTTCATTAACGCGGTTTGAAAACTCGCAATTTAAGCAAAGTTCGAATCCGGGCAGGGCACGCACCTCTGGATTAAAAAAAATCTATGTGCGTATTTATATCACTAGCTACGTTTAGCCATGATCTAATTTGTCTGGTTCCCCTTTCTAAGGGTTACGAAGGTCAGATGGCAGTTGCTTCAATGTAATAACCAGACTCGCCAATTCCAGGTCCTTGGTCAAAGCGTACCTCGATAGAAACGGGATAAAAGCGCTAAAGGGGGTGTTGGCGCCAGTATGTCATTGGGGTAATTGTCACATTTTTATTTTTATTACCTATATTAAGTGACACAAAATTGTTGCAATCATTGCCCGCCCCACATCCATATAATTCAGTATCCTTTCAAACCGCGTCTTATAAAGACTGTCCCGCATCTCTTCCACCTTTTTTACCGTTCCTCCAAACTCGCTATAAAATTGCCATCACCGCGCGCGTGTGAATAAAGTGCTACCATCCAACCAGGGAGAGGACTAAGGATCTGGTGAGTTTCCATATATATCCTTCCTTTGCCTTGCGGTGGTTGCAACTAATCACTCGCACCAAAAAATACAGTCCACTTTACCTTTAATTTCATATCCGCGTCAACAGGGGGAAAGAAATACCTATACTAACAAATTTTCATAAAAATAAATTACTGTACCCAAAAACACAACAATCTATAGCTACATGAGCCAGCACCGCTACAAACTATGCAATACCACACATGAGAACTGCCTTTGGTCAATGACACTTTATTTTCATTGCCAACAAAAAATCCAAGATGTTCGAGTCCAACAACATGGACCTTAAACTCCGAAAGGAACTATTGAAGACATTTGTATGGAGTATTTTGTTATATGGTTGTGAGACATGGTGCATAGGTGAAAGAGAACGCAAAAGATTGCAGGCTTTCGAGATGTGGACCTATCGCCGAATGCTTGGCATATCTTGGAGGGACCATATAACAAATGATGAGGTTCTCAGCAGAATTAAGGAAAACAGGCACCTGTCAAACACCATATCGAAAAGGCGTGCAAATTGGATAGGCCATGTGTTGCGACACGAGGATCTCCTACATATCATCTTGGAGGGAATGGTTGAGGGTACAACTGGCAGAGGGCGTCCCCGCCGGGAGTATTTAGAATAGGTGTGCCGCGACATGCAGTGTACCTCTTACACGGAGATGAAAAGAGTCGCTGAAGACCGAGCGGAGTGGAGGAGGAGATGTATCAATTTAATGCTGCCAACCAATCTTCAAGATTGAAACAAAAGAAGAAGAAGACCTATATCACTCAAAGAAATAATATCGCTGAAATAATTTAAAAGAAAATATTCCGAATACATCACGAACTACGGGAGAACTAAAATGTATCAAATGTTCGACATCGTAGTGTAAAAGCACATATTTCATATAATTATTATTTTTTTTTCCTTTTTCGCAAAAAATCCTAATTGTTTTATAAATTTTGTGTGGTCTTGATTTGATCTGAGATTCGGCTGAATAAAGAAATGACTGACGGATCACATCTATGCTCTGTCAGTTCAGTATTCCTAAGAGACACTATTTCATATTATTTGTGCAATTAACAAATAAAAATTATAAGATACCTACATACAAAATATGCATATGTATATCATGATGACTCCAATTCCATTTTTTATTCTG